>CAAKHD010003268.1:43306-88188 GCA_901007705.1 Fistularia tabacaria | reverse complement strand
TTCAGACACGAGTGGCGGCGAACACTCACCGTGCCACACTCACTCGTACACACACTCCCACACCCACACGCACACACACACACACACACACACACACACACACACACACACAAACACACCCATACCCCACAAACACACACACACACAGACACCTAACATGCAAACATTGAAGTCAACTATGGCCAGAAAAGATTACACATGAATGCAATTCATTTCTGGCTAATTTAGCACATGATCAGAGACACAATGAGGTGGACACTGTTGTTTCGCCTCAGGACAGAGAAGACTGACACTACTCAGTGGGTTTCATCAGGGCTGCCTATCATCCACATTGGTATCATTTCAAAGTCCAGCATGTTTTTAATTTTAAATTTAAAAATAATATGTCAGTTAGGAGAAAAGATGCCCAATTAGGCTTCTCGCTGATCATCAAATCATCAAAGCTACACGTGGAGGTTATTCATCCGAGCACAAAGAAGGGTTTGTTTGTTATAATAAATTATAAGCAAATTACGACTCGGGTCTGTACTGTGAGATTATTTCTATAAAAACTTTTGAGGCTTTAGATAGAAAAAATCATATTCCTTGATAATAATTAACAAATGAAGCTTTAATGGTACTGATGGACAAATCTGTCAAATGACTCATCCCAGCATGTGTTTTTACTTGATCTTCAAAGCTAAGTTGACTTGTTGCTTCCCATCAAAACAAACTGAAGAAAGACTAGCATGTAGACAAGACAGCGAAAGCGAGAAGAACCGTAATCTGATAAGCCTTCGAAACCGCTCCGGACAGATATAGCAGCGACAGCAATGTGCGGGGAAAACAGGGATGTGCCGGCACGTGGTCAAACAACATGTGCATTCTTTAAAAAGGAAGGGACAAAGAGAGAAACTTTAAGGGATGAGGAATTATCGCTGTCAGTGAGGTGCGGGGCAAAGCTTCAAATCTTAAATGAATGGAATCCCTCAGCAGCCGCAAAGGTGGATGCAAGTCTCATTCTGCAGAAAAAAGATTTAATACAAGCTGCTGCAGACAAGGCTTAAGCATACTGACTCCGTTTATGTCGAATTTGCATACAGAGACCTTAAATTTTTGCATTTTCTGGCAGCGACTTAACATTCCTGGGCTGTTAACTAATACTGAGAGGATGTTAGATAAGGTGCCACTGCAGACTCCATGTCTATTCCAGTGTAGGTCGTGCTGTTTCAACCATAGGGCAAGATTTATGATGCATGCGATGGCATACCGCACCGCTGTTTTCAGTAAAGTTACTCTTCTGAAAAAAAAAGTGGACTCAAAAAAGTAAGATTCATCATTGTATGTGGGGGATTAATGCGAAAGTAATGTAACCTTTTAAGGAACATTACAAGCAGTTAAATTGTGAGCCTCTATCGCTAGGATTCACCAATTATGTAAAACGAAGTGTGATCTTTCAACATATGTGTCAAGGAGTAGCATTCAGCAGAGACAAAAATTCAATCAGCATTTTTTCTGTATATAAATGACGCTGATTGCTGGTAGGCAAGATTAGAGTTTCAGAGTCGACATATTAGAGTCAAATATATTTAGAGTTAGTTTGACAAACCTCTCCATTAGGGATACCCTCCTGCCCCATCTATGTTTTTCAGGTCAGAGGTCAGGTAAGTAGAAGAGTTCAGGGTCATTTCTCACCCATGCCAAACTTTGATCTTCCAGGTAAGAGGCCACTTGTAAGCTGTGTGTGTAAGTGTGTGTGATTGTGTTTCTGTGTCAATGCCACACCTGCACTGAAGCGGGGAGTCACATTTCGCTTGTCTTAACATCAGACACAAAACGTTTAACAGGAAAAAGTGTAAAAAGAGTTATTTTCCCCCCTGGCTCAACGTGTGATGTATTTCTGACCCATAAATTGTAAGCCATATTACGACCTGGTACTCAAGGAATACAAATGACAAGGGATAGTAAAAGAGCAGAGGCACTTGAGTCCGATGAAAATGTATCTCGTGGAAAAGTAAGGCAACTGGCCCAAGCTGTCGCTGCATGAAATAAAAGTGTGTATATCCTTTAAATTAATAAACCTGGGTTTGACGGGATTGTTTTCAGCCGGCCTCTCTGTGGAAGTTCAGCGAGTTCATCAGCATTTTATCCACTTGTAGCCTTCAAAAATAAAACACACCAAAAAAGCAAAAAAGCTTGTGTCACAGTTGAAATCCAATTAAAGGAGTAAGAACAGACAGAAAAGAGTGAAAGTGTGTGTTGTGGGGGTTGAAGAGGACAGAAATGTTAAAAAGCTGAGCTATGCAGCTGCTTCAGCAAGATTAAGAGACAAACCAGAGGCATGGAGGCTGAGCAAAAGCCCCATGGCAGGAGGGGGAACAGAGGCAGGTGTGTGACTGCGTTCATGCAGTAGCATGCCATCCCACTCACCGAGGGTACGAAAAATGATTGGAGCCGGGGGGTGAAAAAGATGATTTATCTCCAATAATTCCTAATCTTTTAATGGCCTGTCAGTGAGTGGTGTGATTGTGCTGGATATCACCAATGAGTCTTTGCAGGGTTCATTATATGCTTTTCTAATCTAAACTACTAGGTGGGTATTATCTAGGCGCATGTCACGGCTATTTGCTCAGAACCAAGACAGGGATAGGTGTGGCCTGGGGATACAACACATGATGGTGACTAGCATTTCATAATATACAAAACACAAAAAAACACAGAAATGCACACAAATGCGAAAGGAAGGCAGATATCAACCCCTTTTGCTTATTGCAACCCCACCAACAAACAGCACATGATATGTATCTTGTGAAAGTGATTCTATCTCCTTCAACTCACAGCTGTTGTTACCCACTACCAATTGATTTCAAGATAGGTAACTGCATGCTTTCAAAAAAAAAATCAAAATCATCAAATCACAGGCAGTAGGGATTCAACAACAGAAAAAGCAGATAAGCTGACACATCTTGACTCCAGAAGGTGGATCTCACTGTCGGATCTTATGTCCAAGTAGCATGTTTGCACGTCCTCCTATGCATTTCTAAAGTAACAAATGATAAAAATGATTGATGCCACTGCAGTTTTTCTTTGACATGCAAGAAATCCAAGCTTTAGAAGTTACTTGATGGGGTGCGGTGTTGTCCGACATGTTAACTACATCTGTAAAAGTAGATGAAACTCAAGCAAGAAGCAGGTGCCTTGCAACAAAACACCATCCTGCGCTCGAAGCAGTCAGTAGAAATTGACAAGTTACTTGTCTTTAGGAATACAGTGGAAACGTTGAAGGATTTCAGTGATTTGACAAGCCAAGATAATTGTTTCTTCATCGACAACTTGTAGCCCTTAGCTATCAAACCACTGGGATACTGTATCTCTCACACACGCAAATACATACATGCGTAAGCACAGAGAGAGTGGAGGCGCACAGATCCCAACAGTGTTGTGGCTAGATGATTGCGTTAAGTTCGAGTATCTCGCAAGAGATATGAGGACATTCTTGTGTTTCAGCAAAGGCTCAAGGTACATTCCCTGACCTTCGGTGGCCGAAAATAATAGTAACTGTACACTTGGCCAGGTTCGAAGATGAAATTCTCCATAAACATACGGAACCTTCAATCTTGGTGCCATACCTTGGAAACCAAACGCTCACTTCCGTGTCTCTGCAACCATATGGCCTATTGACCAGACAACAACTGTGACTGAGGAGTCAACCAAAGCTAATGGACTCTGGACAAAGGCTCACAATGCAGGTATGAGGAGAGATACTAGATGTTCACTTGGAAACACATGTGAAACAAGTAGTAGGATGAAACAGAGGTCAAGACGGTGAACTTATAACAGTGATGGGTGAGACACGTTTCAAGTTTACAACATGGTTGATACTGCTTGTTAAGATGCTATTGGCTCGCCATCCCCTCAAGCCCTCCTCTCCAGTGAGCCAAAGGGTTGAAGGGTCAAGACATCAGTAGTAATGGTTGCCTGACACTTGACAGCAGAGTGAACCAACAAAAAAGGGTGTCTTTGAATGTGAGCATCTGATGCTACCTATTTTCTTGTGTGTGTGTGTGTGTGTGTGTGTATGTGTGTGTGAGTGTGTGTGTGTGTGTGTGTGTATGTGTGCATGCCTGCGTGAGAGCGTGCATGGCTACAACCAATGAAAGGGATAAGCCCCCAAAGGGACCATCATAAGGTCACTGTTGTCAGGGATACTGCAAAAGCTGTCAGCTGTTATTGACAAACAGAGAGGCAAGGCAGTGAATAAGGGGATATGAGGCCTGTAACTATTGAGGTCAGTTGCTGCCCTCCAACCTCCCCACACACACCCCAAGCTACCCCACCCCGCGGCTCTCTGTGGGTCGTCTACAGCAGCAATAAAGCTCTTAAAGAAGAACAGTCTGTCTTTTGTCTTTGTCTTTTGTTTGCTGGAAAGGGGAGTGACATCTGGTGAAAGAGTTCCACCACCAGATAAAACCAGCGTTCGGAAGAAACTGCTGTCCCGTAAAAAAATCATGCAGCCGCCGACGTAGGAAGGATCCATTCTTATTGACGGGGGTAATTAGACTGATGGACTGGTGTGTCGGTCCAAATGAACACATTTGTATTCCTACAGTACATTTGAAGTATCGCCCATTGATTAGCTTTGAAAAGCAACTGGAGGACAGGCCTGACTGGGAGAGTCGAAAAGATCTTGCTGTTTCGGGCTGTTTGCCCGGTTCTTGGCTTAATGTGCTTCGATTAAATCAACTTACAGACAATCAGGGGGGAAAAGAGTAAAGGAAGACCGTAGACGTTGAGCAACCAGCTGTCCGCAGATGACGGGGTACTTATTCCGTCAACATATTAGATTTAACCTGCTTCCCTGACCGCCTGATTAACATGCGATCAGTGGCATATGCGCTTGCCTGTAACTGAATCCCCCACCCTGCCACCAGATTAGGTGTGAATATCCAAGGGTTTGTGTTTGTCTAATCTTTAACTATGAAGAACAAAGTCTGCTTTTGTTGTGGAAAAAAAGTTCTGACCTTGTAGTGTGGACACAGGAAGCCATCTCGAACCTCTGTTTCAGAAACTTGACGCATAATTTGAGATGGAACTAAATAGTGCCGCTGTCCTCCTCCAACTAAATAGTGCCGCTGTCCTTCTCCAAGACACATTACTCAGCCCCAGAGGAAAATCTTCCATGCATTTACTCGCCCAGACCATATATATGTGTTCCATCTCGTGACTAGAATTCATGCATTCAACAGAGCGGGTTGGTTATGCAGGTAACCTGCTAAGCGCTGTTCTATGACTACTTCTACTGACATGTATCATCCAAAAGGCACAAAAGCAGCACAACCGGATTCTGCACTGGGCCTGGAATTGACGCTGAACCCGCAGTCAACACTCGACCAAGATTGGCCCTCCCTCTAAACTCAACAAGAAGCTCTATATCGCCGATTCAAGTTCCTCTTTTACACCCGTCGTCTTATACCGACACTTGTACATGACAAGTAAAACAGAGATTTTAAAGAAAAGGAGGAGAAGGGAAATTTTCTTAAACATATTCTTACCAGAAACAGAAATGGTCATGGGTGCTTCCAGCGGCCTGTCGTTGTCCAGGTCCCTGCTCAGTCTAAGATCCCCTGTGTTTTCATTTAGCAGCAGAAGACTGAGCTCATTTCCAGATTCAAATTTGTAATGTAGCTTATCTGACACGTCGGGGTCATGAGCTGGTACCCTCCCGATTATTCCTGAAGGAAAACTGTTGGACTTGTTGGTGACGTAGTTGTTGAAGATGATCTCGAAGTCTTGCAGGATGGGCATGTTGTCATTCATGTCCACCAGGCGGATGTGCACTGTGGCCCGGCTCACTAGCGGTGCAGAAGTAGCCTGGACCACGATGACATATTCTGTTCTTGTCTCATAATCCAGCTCTGTGAGTGCAGTGAGGTCACCGTTGAAAATATCCAGCTGGAAAACCTCTGGAATATTCCCTTCAACAATCTGGTACATGATCTGTGCATTGGTGCCCTCATCGGGGTCGGATGCAGTGATTCGGGCCACAACGGATCCCACTGCACTGTTTTCCTTCACATCAATAAAGAGCTCATCCTTCTGAAACACTGGAGCATTGTCATTTATATCTTGAACCACAACATGAACAGAAACAGCTGCTTTGAGAGGAGGGACGCCTCTGTCCACGGCGAAGGCCTTAAGATTGTAAACAGGGACATTTTCCCGGTCCAACTTCCGAGCAGTCCTGATAATACCGGAGTACGGCTCGATGATGAAATCTCCATCCCCGTCATCGCCGCCCTGAAAAGTATAATCCAATCTGCCATTTGAGCCGGAGTCTCTGTCTGAAGCGGAGATCTGGAGAACGCTGGTGTAGACGGGCGCGTCTTCAAAAACGGTCCCCTGATACATGTCCCTGAGGAACTGAGGAGAGTTGTCATTTGCATCGAGGATGATAATTTCAACATAAGTTGTGTCCGACTTCTGTGGGATGCCGTTGTCCCTGGCAATGATCGCTAAAGTGTAAGAGGCCTGATCCTCATAGTCTATCTCCATTTGGGTCGTGATGGCACCGGTGTCCGCATCAATCTTAAATTGAGGCACGTTGTCCTCCATGACGTATGTTATACGAGCGTTTTCTCCAGTGTCCTCGTCAGTTGCACTGATCACCACAACCGTCGAGCCCACTGGTCGTTCTTCGCTGAGCATCACCTGGTAGTTGGCACTTTGGAAGACAGGCCTGTGTGTATTGGCGTCTGTCACGTTAATGTACACCTGAGTGGTGTCATAGCGTGTTCCATCACTGGCTGTCACTGTCAACACGTACTGGCGTTCCTGCTTGTAGTCCAACGGGAGAGCTAATGTGATGAGGCCGCCGCCGCTCTGGCTGGTGATGGCAAAGCGGTTCCTGGTGTTACCACTGGAGATCTGATACGTCACCACACTGTTGACGTCCCTGTCCAGAGCCGTCACCGTCAGCACACTGGTGCCGACCACGGCGTCTTCGTTAATCTTCAGCGCATAGACTTTCTCCGTGAACGTGGGCACGTTGTCGTTCACATCCAGCACTGTTATGCTGACACTCGCCGAGGAGGACATCACCGGGATCCCGTGATCTCTCGCCACCACCCCGAACGTGTAGAACTCTGTGGTCTCCCTGTCAAGCTCTTCGCTCACCGTTATCCAGCCCGTGCTGTTGTTGATGGTGAAAGGAAAACCGGGGGTTGTGTCGGTCAGCGTGTATTCCAGAAGGGCATTTTCCCCCGAATCGCCATCGATTGCTTGAATGTGGATCACGGAGTAGCCGACGGCCACATTTTCCAATACCGTCGCCTGGAAAGGTGTGCTGACAAACATGGGGGCGTTGTCGTTCACGTCCACTACTTGCACCACCACCATGCCAGTGCCGTTGATCAGCGGAGGCCTGCCACCGTCCTGAGCTTTGATTCTCAAGTTATACTCCCGGATCATCTCGTAGTCCAGAGGATTGATGACGTCAATGACGCCGGTGGGGGAGTGAATGTAGAACTGTCCTTTGACGTTGCCGCTGATGATGCTGTAATGAACTTTGGCATTGTTGCCCTCGTCTTTGTCCGTGGCCTCCACCTGGATGACCTTGGTGTTGACCGCCACGTTCTCCGGCACCTGCACGACATACCTCTTCTCGCTGAACTGCGGGTAGTTGTCGTTCTCGTCCTCCACCGAGATGTGGACCGTGGCGGTGGCGCTGCGGGGACCCGGATCCTTGCCCTGGTCATTGGCCTCGACGATCAGCTGGTACTGGGCCCGGGTCTCCCGGTCGGGCCGTTCTCTGATCCTCACCAGGCCATTCCGCGAGTCGATCTCGAACACGGTGTTCACGCCGTCGCCGTTCACGATCTTGTAAATCATGTTGGCGTTGGAGGGGGCGTCTCCGTCGGTGGCTCGGATCGTCATCACCTCGTATCCCACCTCCACGTTCTCCCGGATGCTCACCCGGTACTCGGTCTGCTCGAACACGGGGCTGTGGTCGTTGGTGTCGCTCACCGTGACGGTGAGGTAGGAGGTGGCCGATCTTTTCGGCGTGCCGTTGTCGGTCACGGTGACCTTGAAAACATGGGTGTCTTTTACTTCTCTGTCCAACGACTGGATGGTCGTTATGCCGCCGCTTTGAGAGTCAATGGCAAAGAAATCATTGGACCTGCTGTCGAATAAGGCCTCCATGCCATACTCCAGCCTCCCGGCCTCGCCGTCATCCGGGTCATTGGCTTTCAGGGTGATGACGCGCGTGCCCGCGTGCTCGTTCTCAGGTACGGACACTTGGTAGTTGGGGAGCTGGAACTGGGGAGCTGTGTTTGCCTGACGCTTCCCTCTCCGGATGGATTTGACTTGCGGGGTCTCAGACGGCGACCGAGGCTCTTTTGCGCACGACAGCTCCAGCCTGAGGCTCAACCGGACGCCCAGCGGGCTGCGCAGGGCGCACCGCACATCTGCCGTGGGACGTTCGGGGCACAAGTTGCGGGTCGAGTATAAACCACCGCGTCTGAACACCGCGTCTAAACACTTCCCGGCACATGTAGTGTCCAAATAGGGGACGCTCCTTGCAGACGGAGGCAGGAGTTGTGTGAGGTTTAACAGTAATCCACCTGCGGGGAAGCAGGAAGTTGCGCCCCGATTTAAAAGGTGTTTAATGTGAATGTCCGGCGCGCCCGGCGCGTCCTTTCTCTTGTATTTGATAAAACAGTCCTGTCCGTGGACGAACACGTTCAGACGCGTGAGGATGACATCCCCGGACATCGGGGAGCTGGTCCGGAGGAGAACAGGCGCGGGGTTCGCCGCCGGGAGCGCGCACTCCGCGCTCCGGAGCAGCCGGACGGCTCCGTCGCGCTTCTCCACCCCGAGGAGACCCTGAATGAAGTTCGGAGTAAAAGTCCGATCGAGTTTATAAGTCCACCCGGGGCCGAGAGACATGTTTGCAAGGACGGTCCCGGGCTGAACGGCTTCCGAGAGGTGGATCTCCAGACATCCAAGACGCGGCGCGTAGAGCAGGACAAAAACCCAAATCCAACACAGCGACAGCTCCATGCTTCCAGACGCGCCGGATCCCACCAGACTCCTGCTCAACTCTTCCAGGGAGGCACTAACCCTTCCTCTCCCAGGACCGCGCTTTGCTCTTATCCCTCATTTTGAACGTTTTTTTTTTTTTTTTTTTATCTCGGAAAAAGACGTCCGGTGTCCATGGTGTCAGCGGCGCGCCGCGGCTGCGTTTGACCCGCACTCACTTTAAAATGAGTACAAAATGGCTCCGTGGCTTGCCTCCTCCTCCCACTCCTTCACGACCTCCTCCTCCTCCTCCAAGCTTTATTACCATAAACCTGCTGGGTCCCCCCTCCACCCACCCCGGAACGCTTTCACAGGTCTTTTTTTTTTTTTTTTCTCATGGAGATTTAGGAAGTGGCCCTGACTGGGTGACCAATCCGCGTCAGTGCATTGTTATTCCAATGAGGTTGAGAGGAAACTCATGCGCCTCTCGGGAGTTGCGCTCCAACAAACTTGCGCAAAAATGAAAAGGAGCGCGCATGGAGAGACGCACTGGCACACCTGCAACTGGACGCCCCCCTTAACCATTAATGATGTGTCTTTTTGTTATTTTACATTTGCAACTGTGCTGCCTTCTTTGACCAGGACACTCTTGAAAAAAAAGATTCTTAATCTCAATGAGTCCTGGTTAAATAAAGAGAGAGAGAAAAAAAATCTGCACTGATTCACTCCTGACGGTCCGATCGTCCGCCAGTGTGATTGAATATCGATAAAGATCATTTTGCACGTAATATACCGATATCAATTTATTAGGGATTGAGCTCAATATCTAAAGCAGTCATTTAGTCATCACCCGACATCGCCAAAATGATGATAAACTTTTATTCGTCGATCGACCTCAAACATGTGAGTGGATTGCAAATTGTGGATCAATAAATCTACATTTCTATCTTGTTATTTATGAAGTGTTGTTGTTTTTCCGAGCCTTTATGTTCCCCAAGTTATTTCACACCTTTATTTTCCCACAACAAAAATACACTTGGAGATATCGCAGTAGATTATATTTTTTCTTTGGACAGTAAACTCAGTCTTTTGTGAAAGTTTCATACAAAATGCTGAAGTTAAATATAAATATTTAGAATATTTAATTTACAGTCTTGCATTTGCTCTCTTATCAATATTGACTGTGGGACCCCCGGAGTTTATCTTGTGCAACAGCACCCCGCTGTGGACAAACGGCGCCAAGAAAGATTTGTTAAAAATTGTTTTTGCCGCAACCAACTTTGGACAGAATATCTGAGCCATTAAAAACAACTCATCACTCATCAGATGTGATCAACTGCTGTTCAAACTCTGTGTCTATCGAAGGTAAAAGGCACCCTTTTTTTCCAAACTACAAAATTATGATATTTAGAATGAATATAAAAGCCTTATGAAACACAAACTCATGTGGGCATATCAAATGTTGAGAAATTACAACTCAAAACTGTTTCAAGTGTACTCTCGACTCAAAATTGCACAGAGTATCACTAGTTGTAAATGTTCATAAATATGTTAATCAATTAACTGCTCAACTTTTTTACACAAGGACTTTTACTAAGAACATGGAAAAAAAAAATCAAACAAGAGGAGCATAAAAACTCTGGTGTGATTTGTGAGACAGAGAGAAAGAACCGTCAATATCCATATTGGACACAGCAGGACTGTGAATGTCTGGATGGTGGTTGTTGCAGTCAACGAAATAACACAGACCACAATGTCGAACACATCATGACATGAATCGACAAAAGATGACAACCTTATGAAACCGTGAGCCTGATATCTAAATAAAATTACTTTGTTCACTAACAATCATCAGAAAAAGTGCTTGATTATCTCCGGAGTGAATATATATTTTGTCACTGTATGAAGGTCACGTGGACTGGATCTTAAAATAATTCTTCATAGCAGCAGGGGCACATCTTAACACAAAAGTTCCTTTTTGTTTCGTAACTATTAAATAACCTGACATTTTAATCGCCCATTTTCCCATCATGAAACCGGACACCTCAAATGGTTCTCTCAGGAGAAACATTCGAAGTTCACAGGTGTGCTCAACCTAAAAATAATAGACAGACTTCTTCTCAGCTGCCGGGTTCGGGCGTCTGCTTCTCCTTGTTCTGAGCGACTGTAATCAGGCGCTCTCGTCCCTGCTGGAGGGTGTGCTCACTGGGCCCCAGCTGGATGATCTTTCCACTTCCTAGGCACTCATCACCCTTGTAGAGCACAGCAAACTGGGAGGAACGGAGAGCGGGACTTTTAAATTGGTCTTTGTGCTTTAATTAGTGAGGAGCTACGCCGATGTTCTGAGAGAAACCAGTGCTAGTCCGTACCTGTCCAGGTGTCAACGCTCTGACAGGCTGGGGGAGAGAGATCCACACTGAACCGTCCATGTTCAGGGTTACAGTGCAGGGAGCTGGAAAACATCCGAACATATTTCAACAGCTTCCCTTTTGTTAAGTTCCAGAATATATTTCCTTGTTTTTTGTTTGGACAGAACTCACTGAGGGGCATTTGGTGAATGAAGCGGAAATGACACTCCATCATCTTGGTGTTGACAAGTTCAGTCGGTGGGTCGACAGTTATCCAGTGGAAGCGGTCCGTGCGAACCGTGTCACGGAAAAGAGCCGGGTGATTGGTGGTTGGAGCCTGAGCCCAGGCAGGTAAAAAGTAGAAGAGAGTAAAACACACAACAGTTAGATGGTGTCTACACCTGAGGAAAGTCAAGCAAATAATTCACTGCTTTTTTCTGGCAATATCGTTGCTATCTTAGCTCAGGAACTGGCATAGCAGATAACATTTTCAGCAGGGGATTTGACAAAAGGAAAAAGTTTGAAGGGCGAAATGTCTGCAGCTCATAGCTTGACATTGGAAATGATCCTCACAATATGGTGGCCAGCTGTCAGAAAGAGTGACGCACCAGGACACAACATATAATCGGAAGGGCAGCATTCTTAAAAGGATTTCTCACCACAAACACATCTCCAGTAGCAACGTCTTTATCCACCACAAACCAAGCATCTTTCTGTCCTCCAATCCTCGCCCTCTGGCCGAGTGTCAGGGTGAACCAGCCTGGACCAAAACAACGTAGATGATGAGTTAGTCTCCGGCTTCAAAAGAGGACAGAATAATGGATCCATAAACGTACCTTTGTGTTTCCCCATTACAGTCCCGTCCTCTATAGAGACAAAGTTTCCTGGTTTGGGTTCCAGATACTGGAAATGGAAAAAAGAGAAACACTTTAAAAGAAAAATTGGTTTAAACCTACTCGGCAAAAATGTGGAGAAACCTAAAGATATGTCAGAAAAAAAACGTCCCTTTCTCACCTCTAGAATAAAGTTTTCAAAGTTTCTCTCTCCAATGAAGCAGATGCCCATGCTCTGAAAGAAGATCGAAACTCGTCACAAGTTGCACCTGCTGAGAACGACTTCTTTTAACAGGTTTGTTGACTGTACAATGACTGCAGTGTATAAAATAGAAGTTGATAGTCCTTTCTAGCTTTTGTTCAACGCTATTTTACTCTTGAATCATTATATGTAACTGCTGCCCGTTTCAAACTCCACTCATCCTTGCACCTGCGTTTTGTGAGTTGCATGCCAAGCTGCACTCGAGTATCTTATTGCACTGCCATCATGCACTCTAAATGTCTTATTGCACTTATTGTACTTGTTTATATTTATAATAATGTTTTCTATCATAAGCTCTCAACAATACATATCGAAATCCACGGCAGACAGCAAAGTGGGAATTTCACTGTAAAGGGAAACACATTTCTACACTGTGCAAGTGACAATAAACGCTTTTAATCTTGAATCTTAAATAAGCAGACATCATGAGAAAACCCGTGCCCTCAGTAACATATGGCCCAATGGTTTGATACCTGATTTAGAATCAAGATTTCTCTTTAATAACAGAGATATATACAGTTTATACATATTTGGTGCAAGAGTGTGACATTTGCCAGATCCTCAGCACAATTACAGTTACTGTACAGTGTATCTTCATCATGAGCAGCAGTTTGGATCAACCTATTGTATGATTTGGTAATTTCTTGCTTAATTTGAAGTTATTTCAATCTGGATTTAGGTAATTTTGTCTTGATTTTAGGTCATTTTAAGCTTATTTTTCCAGTAATTTCTTGATGATTATAAGGCAATTTTTCTGATGATTTGTTTCATGTTTACAGCTAATTTTTACTGAAGTGATTTTTAGCTGAAGCTATTCATAAATTAATTATAGGTATTTTCTCATGTTTTTACAACTACCAAGTGCATTTGCCAAGCAAGTAAAACATAATTTTTTTTCATACAGTAGCATGCCTATTTCGGACATGCCTCTTTCTTCTTCACCACATGGTGAAAGCCGGCTTTGGCAGCGATCTTCTTCACAAAATCCTTGGTGAGTCCTGCCAGTGGAAACAAAGTGTGCCGCAGTGCATCCTGGGGGATCTGACTGAGGAAGAAAGTCTGGTCTTTTAAGAGGTCCGCTCCTTTGTACAGCCTCACCGCTGGAGAAACAGAGTTGGGAGGGAAAAAAAAGAAATGATTGTCAAAGAAACCAATATTGAATTTTGGCATGAAAGAGACAGAGCAATAAACTGGATGGTTGAGTTCCACTTTTTATTGATTTTTATATTATATATTCAAAGGCATTATCAACAAAAATCTATTAATTAATTAATTAAGTCAGAAAATTAAGAAAAAAACTCAACAGCAAAATAAAAGTCAAATCCTCTATGAACCAGCATTCAAATTACCTAAAATGGAAGATAGGATTTTGAAAAAAAAAGCTACTTAAAGACTATATTGAACCACTATTTTAAACAATCCTGTAAACCAGCACAAACTACCTGACAAACTCTCATGATAAAGGCATTTTAAAACATTTGCAAGAAATGAAATCAGGTAACAAGAATTGAGTCACCAGTTCCAAGAAAATCAACAATTAATTATAAATAGATTTTTAAGGACATTGATTTCAGTATGAGAGAAAATCCTTTTTTCAAATTAGTAAGTTCATGTATTTTTGGATAGAATCACTAACACATTGAAGAATTTCAAATATTTTGGGTTATGTGCTTACTCCATATCTCAATATCCAATAGTTCAGTATGAACAGTAAAGGGAGAGGGGGGAGTTATCATGAGTCACAACACTATGTTTATTATGTATTGAAAGATAGACACATACGATTTCTGATCTCAAAACGATCTCTGAAGAGTGTTGTGGGTGGAGACGAGTGTGTCTGCTGAAAAACGTCCTCATCTTCCTGGGATGTTCGGGCGTAGTGACCAGTTGCTAGAGCATCAGCACCTGTAAAGAACGAAAGTCCAACTGTATTCAAACATCTTAATATAGGTTCAATTCAACACATAAAATCAATTAAAGTCAACATTAAATTCTCACTGCTTCATCTCTTACTTCAGCTGAAGATATAATACATAGATTCAGAAAAAGTTAGGCATCAAATAGGTTATTACAACGTACCCAGAGTGGTGATAGCATACTTGTGGAAGTGTTTGAATTTAATGTGCTTGTTGCACAGAATATCAGGGTTTGGAGTCCTGCCCTTCTCATATTCCTTCAGCAGATTACTGAAAACACAGAACAAGCATCGTTATCATCTAAATGTGGCATCGTGTTGGGGGTTCTTTTTGCCATGTAGCACTGAATGGAAAAATGTCTTTGTTGCTGTTACATGTCCAACAAACTCACTTAGCTGTGACACAGCGACTAAATAGACTGTTTTCTTTGGAAATGGGCAAAGGTTTACCATTAAACTTGCCATGAATTAGCTATAAAGCAGCAACAAATGTGATGTTAGCTGTAAGTCTGAAGGAGATTAGTGTAACAAAAACAAGGATATGAATTGAAAAGTGGCATTAAACTACTGTGGAGTCAATGCTCTCGCTGGAGCGGCTTGCAGCCAAATGTAAAGTGGTCGGGATGGGGATCGGCACCTACAAATCTGAGACCAAAGTTCTCAGCCGGAAACTGATGGAGTGCCCACTCTGGGTGGGGGAGGATGTCCTGCCTCGAATGGAGAATTTCGACGTATCTTGGCATCTTGTTCACGAATAAAGGAAGGATGGAGAGCAGCAGACGTATTGGTGCGGCATCGGCAGTGTTGTAGACTCTACACCGGTCTGTCTTGGTGAAGAAGGAGCTGAGCCAAAAGGCAAAGCTCTCAATTTACCGGTCGATCTACTTTACTACCTTCGCCTATGGTCAGGAGCTATGGGTCGTGGCCGAAGGGACAAGGATCCAAATGGCTGAAACGAGCTTTCTCCACAGGATGTCCAGGCTCTCCCTTAGAGATGATGGAGAGGAGTTCGGCCATCCAGGAGGGGCTCAATATAGCATCGCTGCTCCTCCACGTGGAGAGGATGAGGTGGCTTGGGCACTTGGTTAGGATGCCTCTTGGATGCCTCCCTGGTGAGGTGTTCTGGGCATGGCCAACCGGGAGGAGGCCCCTGGGAAGACCCAGGACATAGTGGAGGGAATATGCCTCGAGACTGGCCTGGGAACGCCTCGGGATCCCCCTGGAAGAGCTGGACCGAGTGGCCGGGGAAAGGGAAGTCTGGGCCTCCCTGCTTTGGCTGCTGCCCCCGTAACCCAATCCCAGAGACGTAGAAGATAGATAGATGGATGGATGGATGGAGTAAGTGTATCTAACTGTATGGTGTATGGTGTAAGTCATATTAGAAAGCTGGATAGACGTTTTTTTTTTACTTGCCCTAGGACTCATAGAATAGATTATGAAATATTTCAAACCTATTATTGGTCCAATAAAAAAGCTGACACAAACTACAATGTAGATCGGTCTGGATTAGCTGAACTTGCCCCTAAAATATTCAAATAGTCTGGAATGTAATTCACAGAGAATCTAAAGTTTATTTTCCAGCAAAGGTTTTTGTTTTTGTGAAAGCACAACACATGCACATTATAGGATCAATGGCATTTTTTTTTCAAGTGTAGTGGACATATTAATTACCTGAAAACTTCATTCCAGTACTCTTTAATGTAAGATACTTGGTGGAAAGGGATGTCCAGTGCCTGGCACACCATATAAGCATCCTCACAGTCCTTCTCTGAAGTGCAATCACCACTCTCATCCAGAGAGTCCCAGTTCTTCATGAAAACACCTGTTACATTGTAGCCTTTAAATAGAAAACAATATATGTAAATACTGATAAATGAAAGAATAAAAGCACAGGTGCAGTTTGCATGTGCCCAGTGAGTTTACACTTCCCTGCTGAGAATAAACAGAAATGCATACCAATATGTATGTATCTAAAGGCAGAAGCAGCAGTATATTAAATATTGTCTGTCTACAAACAAGAAAAGAGTTGCTGTCATTAGCTTTAGAGATTTTCTTCAAAATTCGAAGGATGCAAACAGATGGAACTTTTTCGGTTTAAAAGAAAAATATCTGTGCATGTTTTCAAAACTCAATCCATCTTTGATGACAGTTCAAGTATGTTTCAATGCCAAAGAGCAGATGATCTCACCTCTCCTCCTCAGTAACAGCGCCGCCACGGAGCTGTCAACGCCTCCGGACATGGCACACACTACGTGCCTTATAATCCCCATTTTCTACATGAATTCCGCGCTCTTTATGTTAGTTTTCTCCGTAACTAAACACATTTGGCCATTTGCACCTCTATTTCCTCAGAAATTAGCCGCCATGTTTGTGGTCCTTCGCGTAAACGGGTCCGACTCCAAAGCCTGAAACAAACCGGAACCTTTGCTGCCGAATTGTCATAACAATGCAAACACGGAGCTCTACACTTGCAAAAGAAGAAGAATAATCGGAGGGTCCTAATCAACAATTAGGTTGGTAAAACACTTTGATAAAACACCAAATATATTGTTCTCGTTAATTTTATCCTCCGCCAGGTTTGCCACGATATTTAACGATTTTACTGTGCATGCAGAGGAGCGTGTAGTACCTCCTCACGCGTCCAGCCGGTCGAATGGAGAGCAGGACATTAACTTTCAAATCACGTTTTGTTTATCTGTTCTTCTATTTGTCTAATGAAACGGTTTGGGCGCATTATACTGCGCTGTAACTTTTTTTTTTTTGCCTGTTCGAGTGTGAAGTATTGTAAGTCATTTTTTTAAAAACACTTCAATGTCCTGAATTGAAAATGTTACAAAACTAGAAGTACACATTGTGCAAATGCATCAGTTGTGTTAGAAACCCAAAGGGCATCAGTTGTATCGAAACCCAAGAGGAAACTGCTTTAACTTACAGCCGCATCTCTTACTCAAAGGGTAATGAAATGGATGAAAAATATAAGCATCAATATAAATAAATATATATATAAATCAATATAAAAATTAAAATACCAAAGTATGTACACATATATATATATAGAAGTAAATATATAGCTTCGGTTATTTTATTATATTAGCATTGAATATTAATTATTGCACAACAAATGTTTTTATAGTATGCACAATATTATAAAAATTGTTATAGTGCATACTATCATATTAGTGCAGTATACTGAAACTTATACTATTTCTCATTTTAGTAATTCTTTGAAAGTCCTCTGAGGCACTCTGTCTGTAATAACAGATTAAGGTCACATTGAATGATGTGTCCATGATGGGCAGATGGACAAGGTCTCTGCGGACAGTGTGACCCTGGACCTGCTGATAGAAGCCAGGGAGCGGGTGAGGAGCAGCCCCCTGGGTGTCAACAATACTCCCATGATCCCCTGGTGTCAGACCACTCTGCCTCTGAGCCAGGCCTGCAGCATCCACATCAAACTGGAGAACATGCAGAGAACTGGTGAGAAGGAACCAACTGATACAGCCTCAAAGTCCACTTATACTGACTGAACTGAGACTGTTTGTTGTGATTGACAGGGTCATTTAAAATCAGAGGAGTGGCCAATCAATTTGCCCAGAGGCCACAGGGCGGACCTTTTGTCACCATGTCTGCAGGGAACTATGGGAAGTCTTTTGCTTATGCGGCAAAATGCTATGGATTCAAGGGCAAAGTGGTTATGCCAGAAACCGCTCCAGTGTCTAGATCCATCCTGATAAAGGTCAGAGATCAACTGCTGACAGGCAGCGAAAAAAAACACAAGACAAGCCCTGACCTGAACAAAAGTCATTCTCCTTTTCCACAAAACCACAGATATTCCTGCTGTAATAAGATCACATAAGATAAGATAATGCTTTATTGATCCCCTTGGGGAAATTCAAGTGTCACAGTAGCACAGGGCAAAAGGACAGGTGACTAGGATAGAGACAACAACAAATAAAAGGATAAAAATATCTTGACTGCTACACAAGAACATTGTTTATTAATTTTTAAATTAATTATTATTGATTTATTATTAATAAATATTTAAGTAAAAGTATATACTAGGTCTTTGCTGCAAATGTGGGGGCTGTTTTCAGGTGCTTTTTACAAGCATCTACACCAAAAGCACAATCTCCATGATCTGACCAGTACAATGTGTGAAATTTTTAAAAATTCAGCTTTCCTTATTTATTTTTTATCTATTTAGGAGAAGTAGCGATTTTTACTTTCTGATCATTTATTACTAATTGACTTTGTCTTTTTTTCTTTTAAAAACATTTTTTTTTTTATGGTTAAATGGTCAGATTATTTTCAGCCAACTAGTATTCAAAATATTTTTGATCCTTGGGTAATTAATTTCCGATTTTCAGCATATATATATAAAAATCTTCTCTCAATATTAACTTCTACTAATTATCATAGGATTTGTTGGTATATTTTAGATAATTCCTTTGGAATTTTCTGGGCAATTTCTAATTAGACTTCAAGACATTTGACCACTTATTGTTAGAAAACGAGTTGTATATTTCTAGAAAGCAATTAGCTAATCTTAAGTTAATTCATCTAATTTATATGTGATCTGTTTGAAACAATATTAATTCTCGCCGA
The DNA here is from genome assembly GCA_901007705.1 of Fistularia tabacaria. Taxonomy (NCBI): domain Eukaryota; kingdom Metazoa; phylum Chordata; class Actinopteri; order Syngnathiformes; family Fistulariidae; genus Fistularia; species Fistularia tabacaria. The sequence continues at coordinate 69,228 of CAAKHD010003268.1, read as the reverse complement.
TAGTAATACTGTGTTTTTTCGTAATGTTTATTGGATTTTTTGAAAGTTTTAAGTTAAATAAGTCAAGAAATAAAGATTTACAAAGAAATAGCTGGCTAAATTATTAAACTGCAAATCATAGAATATTGTGAGTGAAAGGCCGAAACAACTGTTTAAAACCACTGTAATTATCAGAGTTTCGGGGTGGAAGTTGAGCGAGTTCCGACCTCCTGGCTTATGGATGTTGTGAACCGCTGTGTTGAGGTGGACAACATGACTTTCCTGCACTCCTTCGACGACCTGGATCTGATCGCAGGCCATGCCAGGTAGTCCAGCCTGATTCTATGCTAACTTTCAGGTCATAACACCCAAAATAAATGGACCAAAGCCACAAGACAACCACTAGAGCAGGGAAATGTTAAACAAAATAGGTATTTAATTCCTCAGACGCTCAATTTTTTGGTACAATTGTATAATTGATTTATTTCTGATAAAATGTTTTTTTGCTTATTTTTCTACATTCTCAATTGTGGCCTCTTGTTTGAGGTGATTCCTTGTTTTGACAGTCTCTTGCAATTTTTAGGTAATTTCCCTCTTGATTTGATGGACACATTACCCCTTTTTAAGGTGGTTTCCTTCTTATTTCTTGTTCTTTTTTTTATTTCACTATTTCATATAATTCATTTGTCTTCTTTTATCATATTATCAGATTGCTTTAACAGATTTTTTGGCCGTTATTTGGCAATTCACTGGTGACATTTTCCGATAATTGAGTGTGCTGTAATGCATGCCTGTTTGTGTTTGCAGTCTGGGGCTGGAGGTACTGGAGGTGGTGCCTGAGCCAGATGTGGTTGTCGTCTGCTGTGGTGGAGGGGGGCTGTTGGCCGGAGTAGCAGCCGCTGTCAAACTGTCAGGCTGCCACAAAACCAGAATCTACGGTGTGGAGCCAGAGGGAGGTAATATTCCTGACAATTAATGAAGGTGGTGGGAAACACTGAATCTGAGATTTGTGTCGGTGTTTACACACAGCCTGCACAATGTATAAGAGCTTCGTGGAGAAGAAGCCGGTGGGCATGAACACACACAGCATTGCTTCAGGACTGGCTCCGCCTTTTGCAGGTACGAGGAGTTGACTGTCTCATATCATGTATCAATGCAATTCTATCTTGCCAACATACTGCCTAGTTTAAAAGTGAGGGATGTAGCATATTTGCTTTTTGGATGAATGAGACTAAGAAGAGCTATCAAGTAGGAATGGACATCATATCGAAACATCTTAAATATTATCAAGCAGCGTGGCAAATACTTCAGCAAATTCACTCAAATATTTTCAAAATCTAGGGAAAGCATCATGAATACATTGGTATTAAGGTCCCATTAAGAACCTGTATTACTTTAAAAAGATCTTATGAAAATCTACAAGCAATCAGTTAAAAAAAAAGCAAGAAATTGACTAAAAATAAGGGAGACATTGACTCCGAAATCCAGCAGGGCACAAAATTGAGAGACCCCTCCCATCAAAAAAGATATTGATATTGATAAAGATATTTATTCTAAAGATATATATTGTTGTGTTAAAGGGGTTAAAGTGAAAGCCATTTAGCAGCTTTAGATGATGAACATTATGTGATAATGTGGACGGTTCTCTCTTAGGTTCGCTGCCCTACGAGCTATGCCAGCGTTACGTGGCAGAGATCGTTCTGGTTAGTGATGAGGAGATCAAGACAGCGGTGTCCACGCTGTATTTCTCGGGGCTAGTGGTAGAGCCATCAGGATCTGCAGCCTTTGCCGCCATTGTCAACAACAAGATCCCAGAGCTGGAGAGGAAAAGCGTTGTGTGCATCCTCAGCGGCGGAAACATCGGCAAAGATGAGCTCGCTCATTTTCCTGACTGAATGTGAAAGAATCCAGACGAGTCTTGGCTCTTTGGGTGAACAGTTACATTTAATTGTATGGACATAACTGATTTAAGGTGAAATATTGACCTGCTATCATTTTTCATGATCATATCCTTTCCACATAGTCTCAAGCAAAGGACTATACATTTCCCTTGAAATTTTTACCAAGGAGAATACTCCTATTGACCATAAGTTTAACTGACTGAGTTGGCAGTCAAGTTGGTACCATGAGAAACCAGAAACAGCAGATTAAGGTTCTCTGCTTCTGCCCACCACATGCAGTTTACATTTATGTCTGTCCAGGCATTTCAAATGTAATAATGCCCTGAGAAGGATTTATGCACAACATTAAGATGCCACGGTAACTTTATCCCTTGGCACTGGGGGTGTAAAATATTCTCACTGTGGGACAGACAACCTGAAAACATAATTTCTCTGACAATGGCAAAGATAGATGTCAACAAACAGGTCAATTTTTTATTGAAATTAAACATTTAGACAGAAAGTTTATAATAAATAATGTCTGTTAGTGCAAAGACATCAGTTGAAAGTTGTTATGAATACGTTTGTCATAATCTGCCGCTATGTTTCAAGCCCACATCTTCTGAAGTTGACAGTTGACTAAACTATGCAGGCAAATGTTCATGTTAGTTGTGCTAACACTGCTTGTTTTATCCTCCAAGGATATAACTGATATGTAACCGATTTCATTATGCAGGCGTGAGCCCCCCGCTTAACAATGTAAAACCCTTTCAAACTTAGCTCACTGTCAGTCATTAGAGATAAAAAGAACCATAAACAAAGGCTTCAAAAGGAAAGACAAATAGGAAAAGACACTGTGGGAATTCAGGATGTGCTGAACAATAGAAAAAACTGCAAACTCCCCTGGAACTCCAACTTTTTCAGCATCTGTCATCGGGTGACCTGGATAAACTAATTGTAACCAGAGGAACTGACAGCAAATCAATTCAAAAGTTGTGTCTGTAGCTGACAGTGCTTTCAGTTCAAGTGGAGTGCAGGCAGAACAAAAAGAGAATTAAATATAGTGACTCTTATTTATGAAAAATAAGTTTTTAATTTAAAAATGTATTTAGAAGTAGCTACATGACATCCTTGGTGGCCATTCTGCCCACAACTGAATCCAGCAGAGTCCCACACTTCTCCTCCTGAGGGGTGACTTTGTACAGCTACAAAAAAAGACAGGGAGATGTCAAATAATAGTTAGTATTAAGGATCTTAGATAAGGAAAAGTGTACCAAAAATTAATTGTCTACCCAGCCCTACACTGACAAGAGGGCTGGATGAAGTAATAGAAGATTCAGAATTATTCCTAGATGTTTACACTTTGACCCAAAATCAAACTTGATAAACCAAAACAAAAAAATATTCCCTTTGAATCTCAGTCATTATTCAGCACAGTCCTGTGAAATTTGCAAAGCTGTTTGAACTGTTTTTGAGATTTTGAAGCAACCCTAATAGACTTCTCTTGGTATGCGGTTCAGTAGAGTAGATAATGACTGAATATTTACTTTTTTGTGACTTATTCTTTTGACCATAAAAGTACCATCATGTCAATACTAATTGTGTCATTGTAAAATGTCTCTGGTATTACATGAATCATTATAAAGTGAACTAACAACGTGAGAACATCTGTGCACACGTGCACAGACACACACAACACACACACAAACACATAATAGACAACCTTTAAGATCTTTGCAGTGTCTGACAGCGAGGAAATCACTTCTACAGGAACCTGCTGCCCATCCACCCTCTCTGTGATGTCTGACAGCAGCTGCAACTCATCGCTCCTATGAACCAGGACCACCAGGACTGAGTCATTTCCATCTGAGATCCCGAACCGTTTGAACGCCTCAGAGATCTGGAATACAAGAGTCAAGTTTCATTTAAATCTGTCGGATATGTGTCACGTATACACAACTATTCTGACCAATTACATCTGTGTTAACAATGATACAATGTGTCAGATTTACAACAGTGAAAAAGCTTGAGTAAAAGAACAGCTTGATATGCCCGTTCTAAGTAACTTGTTTTAAAAAAAGGTAACTCATAGCAACCCAAATTTCAAGCCAATACCAGAGACATTTTACAATGACACAATTAGTATCCCTGTAAATGTATGATCTATGAAATGTGAATTGCAAAACAATCTGATAAAATTACATTTTCATGTAAATGTTTGGTCATTGTAAGTTATGACTTGTTTGTTGTTGTTGAGTTTTTGCTGTTTATTTTTCCTGAATTTTGATCAAAAACATTTTTGAAAGTCAGTCTTGAAAAAAAAAATCCGCAGCATGATATCAGTTATCTGTAATCGCAGTTCAGCTCAGCGTTTTACTGAAATACACGTTAAGAGGTAAGCTATTGCTTACATTATTTGTAGGTGACAGGTTGAAGATTATCTCTGAGTTTAGACCCCTCGTCTTCATTTTGCCAATTTTCTGAAGATGAACAGCCTTATTCGCAGCTACCAGCGCTTGGAAAGGGCTAACCAGCTGAAAATGAGAAAGTTGTAAACACGTTATTATCGTAAATAAATAGATACATGGGCGGATAGATAGATATCAAGAGCGAAAGCTGATTCATCGTGTGTGTTATTGACGACGAAACAATGTCTAGCTAACACGGTGACACGTCTTAACCTAACGTCTTAAACCTGACTAACTCACCATCGTTGGGTTTATCAAGGCAGCATTTATTTTCCCCTCCACGGCACTTTGTCTCAACTCGGCGGCATTTTTGACCTCTCTGAATAGCATCAGAGTCACGTTGCTGCCGGGGAAAAGTTCCAGCTCATGTGTCTGATGCATGTTTACTAAAATATTAGAATACAAGTAATCGACACACAACACAAACAATCGCCACATGGAGGATCAATTACACAGTGACACCGCTAGCTGCTTCAATTAAAGAGTTGAGAAAAAATGCCCTCTTGGGATAAACTTGTCACGACTTGCAAAAAAAAAAAAATGAAACGGCTAAGTGTTCTGATTTGTTAAATTTTACCGCGTAATTAATTTTCTGTTGTGGCCGCAAGTGTTGATAGGAATGTGTTTTAATAAGCTAGGAATCATAGCCATTGTCACAGTTTCTACACGGAGCGTATTTCCGAAGGGAACCTTCCAGCTGTCAAACATCACTACTCTTCCGTGTCTGATGGGGTTACGGTTCTAATGCTCTCCCTCTTCGTGGATGTGTTAGAGCGGATTGAACGCTAGTATCCTGCAGTTATGCGGTATAAAAACAAACGTACCCGCTAGCTTCGAGGTACTTTCGGTTTGGGGGATTTTCGTCCGGATTTCGTCATCAAACATGGAGAAATTCGAGAGCTACATCTTCACCGCGCTCTGCAGCACCAACTTTTTGGTATCCTGCCTACTCTTCTCCAGAGTCACTCGGGAGCAGCGGGAGCCGTACATGGACGAGATTTTCCACGTCCCGCAGGCTCAGAAATACTGCCACGGAAAATTCGGCGAGGTAAAGAGTTCGCGGACATCGAAACCCAGCGCTGTCCCGTTGATGAGCGGATTAGCTGCCAGAGCTTTTGTGCCCGCAGCCTGTGGAGGTTTTTAATCTCTGTATCAGACATTTAGAGGAGCCTCGATGCGATGCGAATGAACCGGTGCTTTCAATGCAGTCAATCTCCAGCCAGACATCAGATTGTAGAGAAGTAGAGCTGAAAGGATCAAATCCGGGGTTTAATGTATTAAATCTTTCTCCCCTTGTGTCTTCTGTGTTGTATAACCTGCCACAGCATAATAATGGATAGAGTGGTCGCGATTCAGTGCCATGCATTAGAGTTTTTGTACTGTTATTTTTGAAGCAATATTTGTTGGTGCTTTGACACAATTGTTCTGTGCTAAAGTCTGTGCTTTCACCTTTGAAAATGTATGAATGAGGCTCTGTGGTTGAATTGACCCTTTTTTAACACAGTCTCTGTCTCTGCACAGTGGGACCCCATGATCACCACTCCACCAGGGCTTTACCTCATTTCAGTGGGAGTCATCAAGCCCATCGTGTGGCTCGCCGACCTGACAGGCGAGGTTGTGTGCTCCACAGCCATGCTACGCTTTGTTAACTTGCTCTTCAACTGTGGCAATCTTTACCTGCTCTATCTGCTCATCTGTAAACTCCACACCAGAGAGAAGGTAGGGGATCCATGTCAGAGAAGATCATATACACCAGTTGAGAGGAGGTTGTCTAATGTGGCCTCTTTTCTGCTCTTCCAGACACGAACAGCATCACGTCGAGTCCTGTCAGCGCTCTCCCTTTCAACCTTTCCTGTACTCTACTTCTTCAACTTCCTCTATTACACTGATGCAGGATCTACATTCTTCATCCTCTTCACTTACCTCATGACACTGTACGGCTGCCACAAGGCCTCGGCTCTTCTCGGCGTCTGCTCGATCTTCTTCCGCCAGACCAACATCATCTGGGTGGCATTCTGCGCAGGCACTCTGGTGGCGGCCAAAATGGACGAAGCTTGGAGGTTGGAGCAAGCTAAAAAGACAGATGAAAAGTCTTCCACGTCACAGGTGCCTCTGTCACTGAGCGGAGCAAAGAAAATACTCGTCTTCACCCTGGGGTTCGTCTCCTCAATCGGCCAGGTGAAGGCAGTGCTGCTGGTGGCCTGGCCTTACGCAGCAGTTGCGGTGGGTTTCCTAGCATTTGTTGTGCTTAATGATGGGATCGTGATGGGTGACAGGACGAGCCACGAGGCCTGCTTGAATTTCCCTCAACTGTTTTATTTCTTCTCCTTCTCCCTCTTCTTTTCTCTGCCTGTCTCACTGTGTTATCACCGTGTGATTCGCTTCTTGCAAGCTTTGAAAAAGCAGCCGCTGTTCTTCCTCTTCATCACCGCTGTCTGCTTGCTGCTCGTGTGGAAGTTCACATTTGTCCACAAATACCTCCTGGCAGACAACCGTCATTTTCCCTTCTACGTGTGGAAGAGGCTCTTCCAGAGGCACGAGGCGGTGCGCTTCCTTCTCATCCCCGCGTACATGTTCGCTGGTTGGAACTTTCTGGACTCATTCAAGTCGCGCTCGCTCTTCTGGAGCTTGGCATTCCTGGTGTGCATCTTGGCTGCCACCGTCCCCCAGAAGCTCTTAGAGTTCCGGTATTTTATTGTTCCGTACCTGATGTTTCGGCTGCACATGCCCCTCCCCTCCCTGCCCAGACTCATTGAGGAGTTCCTACTGTACACTGCAGTGAACGCTGCCACTATTTACATCTTCATTACCAAGACCTTCCACTGGCCAGACAGCTCGGCCACTCAGAGGTTCATGTGGTGAGCAGAGGAGGAAAAGATTGACTCTGTATGACAAGAATCCCACTCGTGATACTTTTTTATTTTGGCAGATCAGTACACTGATATTTCAAATGCATCATTGTATTTTGATTTCATTTTTTTCTTGGTAGCAGAAACTGAAACAAACACTGATCATGCCCTTGATAGAACCCTTTTTTGAGAAGTTTAACAACTGTTTTTGCTCATAGCTGCTTTTTATTTCTCAGCAGTTTTCACTGAACTTTCACTTAAAAATTGCTGTAAAATGTAAGCAGTCAGTTCACTTAATTAGAATTTGACAATAAACAGATATGTAAAAAAAAAAAAAAACTCCCTGCATGTCTTCAAAAATGACTTAGCAGTTACAAGGAAGAAAAAGCAGGAAAACAAAATAAACTTATTGAAATTCTTTTGTAAGTATCAGACTTTTGATGCTATATCTAATCTTGTATCTGATTATGTCTGTAATGGTTTTGACTACATCTTTGTTAGATATCATATTACCCTACACATTTTTCGTGTCACCCAGGAAATGACAAAAAATTGTCAATTTTGAATTAAGAGCTCTGATGACAGAAGAAGTTATGAATAAAAAAACAATTTTTTTGTGTAATAATTTTTCTCAATATCTGCTTAGATATGGAGCCAGATCGTAAATTAAACCTCCAAGGATTTTAGTCTTGGTCCTGAGTGATGACGAGAGATCAATCTGTCAATTGAAACATTACATTATTTTTGATCGTTTGGAGAAATGCACATTGCCATGTCCTTTCCAGCTCTGATTTAGAAAACTCAAGTATCATAATTCTCTTATTTAAAAAAGTGTACACACAAAATTCAACATACATATCAGCGAGCCCAAATGTAAATCATTTGTTAAAGACTACATCAAATATCAATGGTGTGAATTCTAAGTGTCCACTGTGACAACTTACTGTGCTTTAAAGTTTTTCACAAACCTTGAAAATTTTAAAGCTGATTTAAAATTTTCCAAGATTTACCAACTTGAAAAACTTTTTTTACGCAGAGAAATGATCAAATTCTGCAATTTCTGATGGACATGTTTTGTAAAATGCAATGTAAATATGATTTTGTGTTTGGATGACATGAGCTGTAAATAAAAGGGAAAAAAAGACCAAATATGAAATAATCATGTACGGGACATTTTTATGATTGTTTACAATGGATATAGCTGTTTCTTGGATAAAGCCATAAGGATCTACTGGTTGTGAAACACAAAACATGTCTGTTTAGTACTCAAATCATAGTTATGTCAATGTTTTTTTTTGTAATTTTATTTCGATGAAATTACATGTTTTCAAGGGTCTACATCGTCACTATCTGCAATTGTGCAAATTCTTGTTCCTGCATGGATTAAAACTGCCATTTCATGCCTGACATGTCAAACATTTCAGAAAGCATTGAGACTTTTAGCAATGAGATTTGTACATGAAATGTTTCGCAATCTCAGTGTAGATGTAATGCCATGCCCCTTGTCATCCTATCCAAATCACAGTGTGTTGCTTTTGTCCTATTTTGCTCTCCATGTTGATATAAGTCCATGAAATTCAGTCTTTATGTGACCTTCAAACTGTATTGTTTTAAACCCCTTGCTTTTACGGCTCCAAAAACTGCTTGAATTGGAGCCTGCTTTTTTTTGTCTGGTCTTTTGGCGTCAGTCTTTTTGCTGTTCATCCAGCTACCGCCACTTTGATACAATCTTGTGGTGAATAAAAGACTCACGCAGCATTCGATCTCCAGTGTGGAATTAATTCTTTTAAATAAAGCATTTGACAACATAGGTTAAACACTAATGTACGAATGATGAGTCTTTTGACTCAGAAGACTGAAGCCCTTTTTGTGGCTGACACTAGGGGGCGATATAAGAGTGGAAATATAAATACAGTAAATCGGACAAGAGTGAAACATTCCATGCACAAGAATTGCGTTGAAGGCAGGAATAAGGAGAGAAAACCCCGAGAGCCAGCTTTGGTTCTCACTTCAAATCATCCTCACTCTTACTGACAAGGAGAAAAAGAAAGCAAGTGGGACAGCGGCTGCTCCCCATCGAAACCGTGTAAAATCTAGATTCCAATTACATGGAGCATCATGGGGCCAGTTTGCAAGAGTGTAATAACCTCTAAATGAGATGATTACAAAAATGTAGATTGGAGTGCTCAGGTACCTTGAGCTGGTTTAGAAATACAGTGTTTTTTATAAAGCTGGATCAGGATGGGAATATGACTTTTTCAAAAAAAAATTCTGTCTTTTTTTTCTAAACATGTCAGCCTCTGTGTTCATCTTTTCTCAGTGTCCTTTTGATTTTCATGTTTGGAAATGATGAGAGGACAGATTCTGACATTTTGGGAAAAAAAAACTTCTATCGTGCCTTGATTGCTTTTATTTTTTGGGAGACTTGATATTAATCGATGTTACTCTGACTGGTTGTTGAAACCGTAGCTGAAATAAGGCAACCATTCCCTCAATTTGAAACATGGCTCAATAATCTAGATCATCTGGCAGGAAATTACAGAATGGGAGATCTTAAAAGAACGAACCTCTAAAACGAGTGGAAATCTAATGCAAGAATACAGTATAGAGTATAGATATCAAGAGTTTAAACTCAACTCCAGTAGCACATAGCTTTAACTTTCAGCAGTTTGTCCCGAGAATGCTGGTGACACATTAACAGACCGACTCCAGGACCAAGCTAGCCGTGTTGTACAGCTCCGGCTGCACGCACCACAAAATCCACATTTAGCATCATGTCTGTTGTGTTGGGTTAAACTCAACTGATGGGTTTTTATTGTGGGAAAGTGCCAAAGGCGACTGGGTTGGTCTGTCAGTGTGTGGTGGTTTTGCACCGTCTTCTGTGACTGGACAAGCAGATCCTTGAACAACAAGGTGTGTTACATGTGCTTACATAGCTTGTTAACGGGTCTGGCAGGGCGAGTTTAGCCCTTCAGTATCTGCGTTTCCATTTTTCTTCCCATCTGCTCTCTCTCTGCTCCTCGCCTGCCAGTCTCCCTGCCAAGACGGTCTGTTTCCTGCTAGTGTGATCGTAAGTTCGGGTCTCCCCGCACTTGGGGGTCGATGTTAATTGCTCTGAAGTCTCACTTGCAAATGTCCTTATTCGAATATATGTTTTCCCCAGACCAGGATGAGTTCCTATTTTGAAGATGTTGATCGCAAGTTCGCTGTAATATCTAAACTAGCATCATGTGAGTTTTTAAAGCGCTTGAATTTCCGTCCAGGCCTCTTGTTGTCCAAACAGACACTCCTTCTCTGCCTTCAGCGCTGCAGCTTTTCCCTGCAGGGCTTGAATTTTTTTCATTTTTTTCTTCTGCTTCCTCAGCTCACTGTGAAGAAAGTCATTTTTGCGACTTGCAATGTCTCTTAGGAGCTTCTCCAATTTGTAAACCGGGCCACAGACTTTGAAACTTTGGAGCATGCTGCGCATCTCCCCAATGTGGTGAATGACAGACAGATTGTCTCGTTTCAGCAGCTCCTTTTGTGTTTCCAGCTCTTGAATCCTCCTGGCCAAGGCTTCTTCCTTAGCTAGTCGTACAGTCAGCTGCTTGAGTCTATTATGCAGGGCCTTGTTTCGATTCCTTATCATATCCCTCTCAATCCTCAGAGTCTGGTAATTTGTCTCTAAGACACTTGGCCTGCCAAAACATTTGTAAGAGTCTTCAATTTTTAACGTCATGAGCTCATTTTCTTTCCTCAAGACAGAGAGAGACAACTGCTTTTTCTCGAGCTGCTCCGTATCACACTTCTTACTCCATTCTTCATCTTTCCAGAGTTGTGTGAAGACCATCCCGAGTGCTCCAACCATCACTTTGTTCTGCGCGTTTAGGCTCTTCTCCTCCGCCTCCAGGTCTTCATATTTCCACTTCAGATTCAATCGGATCTGGAGCTGTCGGTCATTCTCCTCAATATGCTTTTTCAAACCGTCATTCTCTTCCATAACGGCCTCCATAGCAACAACCTTTTCGCTGAAGAATATCCCCCACTGCGTCTTAGCTTGATTCTCTGTCTTGAGCCTCTGAAGTTCCTTACACATGACCTTGTTATGATGAGTCATGGCTTCCGTTGATGATTTTGCCCAGTCAATCATTCCATGCAGTGCTTTCTCTTTGCGGATGTCTTCATATATCTCCTGGATGTCACTGAACACGGAATCGCTCTGGCTACCTGTTTCTCTCTCTGCTCTCAGATTATGACGGTGTCTCTCCAGACTTATGAATGCCTTTAACATTTTCTCGCGCCTAATGAAGTCACCATGGACGGTGTCTTTTCGGTGGCTCAACATGTCTTTCTGTAGTTTCTCATATTTGTACACAAGCCAGCAAATCCGCTCACCCTGGAGTCTGTTGCATGTCTCACGGATTTGGCAAAGCACAAGGAGATTTCCCTTTCTCAGCTCCTCCTTGTGTCTCCTTAGCTCCTGTGTCTTCCTGCTCAAGGCTTCTTCGTACGCGAGCTGTTTGGTCATCTCCGAAAGCCGCTCATGCAAGACCTTATTTTGATTGGTGATCGCGACTTTCTCAATCTGCAGTGTCTGGTGATTCATCTCCAAGTCACTCAGGACGCTGACACATTTGTTCAAATTCTCAACTTGCAGCATCATGAGCAGATTTTCTTCCTTAGTGGCCTTTATTTGCTGCCTCAGTACATTACACTTTTTCCTCAAGGCTTCATCATTGAGAAACCTTCCAAAGGTTCTGTGCGTTCTCACCAGCACCCTATTTTGTTCCTGCAAGATCTTCTCTTCAGCCACTACTTCCTCATACTTCCAATTTAAGATCCACTGGACCTGGAGCTGTCTTTGACTCTCCTGGATTTGCTTTTTCAAACTCTGATTTTCTGTCCTAGCAGCCTCTATAGCAACAAGTCTTTCTCGGAATTGGTTCTCCAAGAGGTTTTCATCGTCATATTCTTTCTTGAGCCTCTGAAGTTCCTTCCTCAGGACTTTTGTCTGACAAGTCATTGCTTCGATGGAGGTGTTCAACCAATCGTTCATTCCCCGTAGGACTTTCTCTTTGCGCATTTCCTTGTAGATCTGCTGGATATCATCATAAAGGCTCTCATTCAGTTTGCTCACTGCCTCGTTTTCTGTCCTCAGATTTTGATAGCATCTCTGCAGTGCTTTGACATTTTGGTGCCGCTCCAGCATTTCCAAGACGGTTGTACTGTCCCTTTGCTCTCTGGTTCTCAAGGTGGATATTTTCAAGGTAACAGGTATTTCACAGTGTTTCACAGCTGGTTTTTGAAGTTCCTCCTCAGCTGCTCGGGGCGCCTTCATCTGGCTGTACCACTGGATTTCCTCATGTTGCTTCTGATCTTCTGGTATACTGGAAATACTGTTTTGTCCTGTACTCTTTTCATGCGCTCTCACAGCAGGGGACTTTATGTAAGTCGCCAAAATGCCTTCAATTTTCTGCAGCTGGATGTTGGACAGGCACAATTGGAGTTCAATATGTTTGATGCTCACAAATGTGTGCCTCTTCCCTTTTGCTCTGCTCATTTTGCTGGGTTGCATATGGCTGGCCATGCATATGGTTGACTGAAAGTATAACAAATGGTCTCTGTACTTTAGCAATCTCAGATTGTTGCACAGCAGTCATAACTTCTCAGTTATGATATCATGCTGTAATAGTGCTACAAGGACAGACTGTTACAAGTGTGTCGCTCACACAGCATACCTTGTTACATCACAGCTTCGTTGATACTTCTGTCTTCCTCGCTTTTTTTTCATCAGTTTGTAAATTCACAGTACAAACCAACCTTTCCATGTGCTTCCCATGTGTAACATAACAGCTTCCTCTTACTCCTTATCATACCCCCCACCACACACACATCTGTGGATCTACAGCAGGCTCAGTCACAGTGACATCACAGACAACATGTTTTCTGTATGTGACATCACAGCAATCACAGCATCTGTATGAAGGGATTGAGTAACCCACTTTTAAGTGCTCTCTTGCAGACCATAGGTATAATGATTTATAGTAAAAAAAATTGGACTTGAAAAGTTGTTTTATCCCTGCAATGTTTGGTCAGACTGGGCATACAACATAGATGAAGAGTTCAGAGACCAAAAGCAACTAAAAATGTACAGCTGTACAACAGATAAATGTTATGTTGGATGCTGCAAAGCAAATTACTGTGGGCAAACCTGAGGTTGAAGATGTGTAAAGTAATTAGAAACAAAAGTAGGAGCTTGCACGAAAGACCAAAACTATACACAAAAAGAATTACGTGACACTGGGAATAATTATCTCATTAGACTAGAACACCGGTGAAATAACAAGCGAGGCACCGGCAAACCAAGTGAACCCACACTCAGGACTTGAGAATGAGAAAAGTAACAACAAAACAAGAAACGGGTGAAGGAAGAACACAAGGGCAAGCGGGGAGCTAATTGGAGGCGAGAGCAGAAGCGGAGCACGGCTTGATTAGGACCAACTGAATGACAGGAAACATGAAACATGAGTGATAAACAGAAAACAGGAGAATGAAAATCAAGGGATACGATAAAATCAGCAACACTCGTCAGAACTTAGGGGGATCCACTCAGTCGACCAACGACAATCTGAACGTTACAGTCACATCAGTGATAATGTAATCCTTTTTATTTTACATTTCCACTGTTAGTCACAGGGAATGCTGGATTTGCTTGAGCTATTGACAATAAAGGGAAGGGTACATCACAGTGTGAAATGAAAATCCGTAAATGAGAACTCATTGATATTTTACCTGTTATTATTGACATGAATGTTCTTCCTTGGAGTTCGATGTTGCTGCTTTATTTCCAGTGACTTTGGCATCTCTGGACGTTGGTTGGCACAGTGATAGGGGGCATATTGTAAAACTTCTTAAATACCATCATGTTCAAATGAGACCGGATAATCCAGGATAGAACCTGTTATGCAAGAAAGCAGGTATCTTGGAGTTTTGCAAAAAGACAACAAGGGGTTCAGAAAGCGGAGCCAAGTTAAAAAACCTGCACCAGTGCACAAGCATGTGTCCTACCACGTGGAATCATTCATGAAGGACTACACCTTTCCTTGATTCTCTTCCTGCGTTTTCATGGTATTAAATTAGTATATTAGCAGCCATAATAGTGGGTTAGGCGGCATGGTGGCATAGCGGATAGTGGATAGCGCTTCGGCCTCACAGCACAAAGGACCCTGGTTTGATTCCGACAGGGGGACCTTGCTGTGTGGAGTTTGCATGTGTGGGTGTTCTCCGGTTTCCTCTGTCCGTTCCTCAGTCAAAAAACATGCAGCAGGTTAATTGGAAAAAAATGGGAAAATCGCCCCGAATGAGTGATTGAATGGTTGTTTGTCTGTGGCCCTGCGATTAACTGGCGACCAGCTCAGGGTGTACCCCGCCTCTCACCCGATGACAGCTGAGATAGGCTCCAGCATCCCCCGTGACCCTGAGTGCAAGATAAGCAGCAGATGATGGATGGATAGGGGGTTATGGATGAAATATTGTGTTCATAGTTAACAGCAATGCTAAAGCACATTTTCAGCCCTCTTTGCTCCAAAATTAAATATCACATACAACAAACACCCCACCTCACTCCAACATCAATATGAATAACATGTCTGGAGATCCGATTCACATGAGAATCAAGCTGCTAATATAAACAATAACTTTGTTTTTGATTGGTAATATGTTGTTCATACTGGCCTTGGTAGAGGCTCTGTGCATCTGCTTGTCAGGAGGGACGCAGGTGCAATGCTGAGGAAAATGATTAGGTTTGACAAAAATGTGACCGTACTGCTGATTTGCTGTGTAAAGTTCTCATGCATTGCTGCAGCAATACAGCTGCAGAATCTGGCATCTGTGTCTCATGACAACGCCAGCAGCTACAGTTTATGTGCATATGAATGAATGAGATTCAGCAGGTGAATGCATTTAGCAGCCCTTTCCAGCCTTTTAAAAAGGAAAAGGCTCAGAATTTCTGCATTTTTGAGCACATGATGATCAGTCATTTTGAGAATAAACTCATATAAGAGAGCTTTTGCACTAGTAAAAGCAGGGTCCGTTGCAGAGGTGTTAATATACATCTGTTTAACATGCATAGCACACAGATACATGCACATATGCACACGTGCAACAACAACTGCTCATGATAAAAGCACATGTTGTGATTTTCCTTTTTTTTCAAATTTGTACTTCTCACCATATCGGATACTCCAAATAAGTAACTACAAGTGCAACTTTCAAGAAAGAAGCATGTCTTTCTGAATTAAAGGTGATGAGCAAACAACAGAAGGTACGGAAATAAAGGAATATTACTAGAATTGCATATCAAATACAGGGGTAATAAAATAATTAGGACCAGGGAAGATTGGAGAAAAAGGAAATCAGGAGGGATGTTAGAGATAAGAAAAATCACAAGAAAAATTCTATATGACAGGATTGCTGCAATATTGTCACATCCTTGGCTTATTGCACTTGCTGCTGTTGCAGCTCAAGTTTTAATTAATTTAGCCGTTTACCAAGTATATAGCTCTGCTTTTGTGATGAAAAATAAAAAAAATAACATGTTGACAAAAATAACAGTGATGAAAAAAATATCAGCCACATTGTATCTCCTCATTTTAATGTGTGAAATATGATTCAAACTTTCTTTTCATTATTTTTTACAAAATCCAGACGACATTTGAACCAGATTCAGAAAAAAATTTCCTATTATTTTGACATTGTATTGTTGTGGATCTTCAGTGCTCACCTCTTGCATAAATATGTTGGAATACAGCATTGTCAGGTCATCCAATAAACCCCATAATATGCAGTTCAGCTCCATGGAACCAATGTGTGTGCAGTTTATTAGAGTTACAGGCTGGTGGAGCAATATTCCTCCTCTAAATGTCTGTGGCATTATTTAAAGGCAGGACGCATGCCATTTCTGATAATTATTATCACCCCTACAGTGGGTGGCTATGACAGAGACCTTTTCATTTTCCACTCAGACTCCTCTGCTGGGAGCGCAGCATCCCTATCTATAAAGTTTATTATAGCAACATCTCAAGGCATTTTAACAGAATAATTTATTTGGCCAGTCAAGTCATTTTATGTTTTCAAGAAAGCCCTACTCCACCAGCCCTGCAGTAGAAGTATCTCTTAAATCAGATTTTCTGCCCGCAAATTACTTTCGCGTCATATTATCATCATTAATATAAAACAGGTTGAATCTTTAAGATAAAAACCAGGTAAATCCAGTTGCATTTTGTTCATAGCTTACTGTTAAAATCGAAACACCTAAACAATGTCACTGGCTTCAATATTATCATTATGGGATCGATGCAATATGCACTATATAAGCATGACTCAGATATAACTGTAGGAGCCTCCAAAACATGAATACATAAAGGTTTTACATCAATTTCAGTATGGAACGGCTTAAGAGTTTTGATGGGTTTCAAATTAGACAGAAGTTTCCAGGCCTGGTTTGTCAGTCTGTGAGTTACAGCTTGTGAGTATAATAGTGCCAGATTATTAAAAATAATGTGTGTGTTAGCAATTCGCTTTTGCTTGTTTGTGTGTCACTGTTGGACCCTGTCACTGTACATCAGTCAGTCTCCCACACACACATCCACATGTCAACACACATACATGTACAGGCATCATGCTCGTTCAACTTGAGGGCCCGAATGCCTCCCTGGATTCCAGAGATGGAATGTCTTTAGACATTTTCCTGTCTTTTTTTTAATTCATGGTCAAAGTTTTAATTTGAGCACATAGAAACTCTAGCCGCGGTAACATGAATTTTGATTAAGACACTTAGCTGCTGCTGTGGAAACAGAGGGAGCAATTCAATATGCAGGTATTGCACCTCTGACAACTGCGTCCGGATAGAGACCTCTGCCCTGAATGCTTATGTCCATGTCATGATATTAAACCCTTCTGAATGGATGTTGCTAAAGCTATTTTGACTCCTCCTTTTCATCAATAAGAGCAAGACTTAAAAGTCTGTTTTCGATCTAGTGACGTCACTGTAACCAGACAGTTTCTTTGAAGCAAGAAATTATCAAGAGTTTGCAAAAAAAAAATCAAAAATCTCATAAAAACTTTTTATTCAATTAAATGTATTTATTTATTCATTCATTCATACCAGGAAAAACATTGGAATAGAATATTTTAAAGACTCAAGAGATAGGCTACCTTGTAATCTGTAACTACCGAATCGGTCAGGATGGTGTTCCTGTGTCAACTTCTTTTTTTGACACACACACACACACACACATATACTAGAATTTCATTTAATTTCAATTAAATTTACATGTGAAGCCACTTGTTCTCCCTAACTTGGCATGAACAAAAATACATCACAACTAAGCCTTTTCAGGTGGCTATGATAATGACAAAATGTGTGTGCACACACGCCCATGTGTGAGCACTCATGAATATCCACATATCTGCGCATCAAACACAGAAAATAATTCAGAAAATATTAAACATTACTCAACAAATTAAGGGACTTTTTTTTCTCAACTGGATGGGTGGCCTTATGCTGCTTTTCCTTGTGTTTAAATTGGTTCATTTTACACAAGGGGAGAAGTACATAAAGTAACCTACTCACTTAGCCAAAAGCCCTTGCTGTAATTTCCTCATCACATCACAATTACACCATCAACTTGAGTTGTTATGTTTTGTTGTTTCATGCTTGTAGTTCATTTCAATTTCTTAAGTTATGATTCAGATGCAAACTGATATATTCTGACAGTAATTTTTTTTTTTCATCTCACAACTTAATTAGACAAATGATTGCAGTGACACTTATATCAAACACCCAATGAACAAATAGCGGAGGCATGTTCACATTATTGCTGAAGGAGCTTCAGAATGGCTTCACAGGTTGTAAACACCCGAGGGAAGAGTGACAAGATGGTAATTCTTGAGTTTATAATAAGGTGGAACTGATTTGGGGTGTGAGCAATGACAACAGCAAACAGACCAAACAGCATGCAAACTTTATTACATTGTCGTAAGTGTACATTTAAGCAACAGCCACAGTGAGGGCTTCGAGATCTTAATATTGATTAAGGTCTTTTCATATTGGCAGAACTGCCTCCAAAAGTAGGCAGCAGTGGTAGAAAGTTAATTATCCCAAGGGTGGAAAATGCAGGACAACCCTAAATTGGCAATAGGAGGACATTCCAACATTAACTTCTCTCCACTGTCAATCACTAGCGATGGAAGCTGGTAACCTCTGATTCTGTTACTTCCTTTCTTAAAAAAACAAACAAACTGGGATTCAGGGGACCAGACCTGATTGTCCTGACCTTGCACACATGTTCACTGACATTGGGTGAGGGGTGGGGTTTAACCTTGACTGATACCCGGTCAATCACAGGACCACATAAGAAAGGCCTTTATTGTCACATACGAAATTTGACCACTGCATTTGAGGTACAACTTTAGCTCGATCTCTATGGCATGTTGCCACTCATCATGGATGCAACATGAATACAAGGCTATGGGACAGCTCCAGGGGAGGAGTTAGAGGTTCAGTGTCTTGCTCAACAACACTTCGACAGGCTAGGAGGAACCGTGAATCGAACTAACACCTTGAGCCATTCCTCCCACTAAAACACATATAGAGACATGCAGCGATTCAAATCTCTCATTCACACGTACGGAAAACACGGTATTCATTTAACCTATTTTATTTTTATCTACTGCATGTTTTTTGTATGTGGAAGGAAAACGGAGGACGACAATGCAGACAAGTGGAGAACATGCAAGTTCCTCATAAAAAGTCCCTGGAGGGTGTTGGACCAGACACTGTCTTGCTGTCAACATTCAGCAAAATTTTCTCCTTTTTGAATCTTTACCGCTGTTTAGATAGAAAATTGCTTTGTTTGTTTATTTCTTAGTATTGTAGGCAGAGCAGATTTCAAAGTTTCAAACTTTTTCAACATTTTTCTTTCATTGTTTTTTTCAGAAACACGTCACAAAGGGTTGTCGCTTTCAATATAAATGAGAAACGCTGTTTTGTTAGGTCTCTCAGCAAATATATTACATTGTTGAGTTGGTAAAGAGTAAATCTTATCTCACTTTTGCTGAGGAAAGGGCAGGTTGGAAACACATGATAATTGGTTTCTCACAACCATGCTTTTAACAATCATAGAACACTCCATTAGCTGTCAACAAAATGGTAAAGAACAATATAGAACAGAAACAGAACAGAACACAGCAACTATTTGCCATCTGCAAGAGCCTTTAAGAAACAATTACATTACGCAAGAAAATGTCTATATTTGTAAGAATGGTGGGTGTTCAGTGGGTGGAATGATCAAAACATATGTTTTCCTTATTTTTGAATTCACAACACACAGTATTTACTTAACCTGCCTACATTTATTTATGGCTCTCTGGCACTTTTTCCACAATGAAAGACTTGAAAAAAGTGGCTCGACAAGCATCAGTTTTTTTTTCCCTTTACTTTTCTGTAGGAATATTCAAATGAGGTACAACTTTAGCTCGATCTCTGTGGCATGTTGCTAAGCTACAGAGTGTGTCAGGAAGTGACAAGAGAACATAATTACGACCATGCTTGACAGACATGCAGCATTACTGTTCATTAGACTTACTCAAGCATTAAGACATCAAGTCTCTTTAAAGGGAAAAATCCCCACACGGCTTCTAATCGCAACAAATTACCACATAATCATTTAGTGAATAAGTATTTAAACAATTAAGGAGCAAAGACAATGTTGATGGTCATGGTGTCACAGCATCTATGTTTGAGCCTCACCAGCTTTTTAAGGATTATGATGAGACATTATAGATTTAGCCTGTGACTGTAGATAAAAGCTTGCACACTGAATAATTGAATCTTTTCTCCTGCTTTGAGTTTCTAGGCTTGCTTTAATGAGTAGCGGTGGCGGTGTATGTTTATGTGCATGTCGTGTTATTGTACCCACAGCGGTTTGGTGCTCTCCATCCCTCTTGCTCTCTTCGCTGGTGCTGCATGAGATGTTGATTGACAGTGATATTAGCACCTTTCTCTCGCTCGGGTTCTCTTCGCCCCTCTATCAATCCATACATTTCCTCCCCTGGCTTCAGGGGACGCTGGGAAAATAGATCTATTTATAGCAACATTTGGCATGTGCAAGGCTCTCCCGGTATGTACAGAAGGAAAGTAAATCCTTTGCATCAAACAAAAATAACACAGCAAGTTGTTCTCCTGGTTTCACCCTGGCTATAAAAATATCATAATTAGCTTTTGTCATCATTTGGCTTGTTCTATTGTATTTTAGATGTAGCATTAAAACCTTGAAATTATAAGAATCTGACTTTGGAAAGATTTAATCCTAAATGTCTGATGAACTATCAGCGTAAAATGAATGAAAATAGATGTCATTCAGCAACAAAGCATGAGAGCCGTAAATCACATGTAAAACTGAATGACTTTTGTTTAGTACTGATTAAAAATAGATCAAACAAAATGCTTTTTGTTAGGATGAAAATACACTTTTAAACGTAACATCTAAAACTAATGCATTAATTAACACAAAGACATCTTTATTTTTTTAACATTGTTCAACAGTTACCATTGGTGTTGCATTTATTAATTGAATTATACTAATTATTCTGGGTGTAAAGAGGTATAGGGTAACCTGCAGCAGTTATTCCTAACAGACTACACATATTTCGATGAGCACTGACTGAATCACAGAACCTTACTCTTGGTTATAGCACGACATGCAGGGATGCTTGTATTAATTATATAGTTCAGATTATATTTTACACTAAAATAGAAGATATCACTTCCTCTATGGCAAAAAAGTGACAAAACATCACTAAACAGAGGAATCTGTTGGAATAAAATGGTATCACAGCATTTATCTATGAACGGTAAGTGGTGGAACATGTTTTGCAAAAACATCCAATTATGAATAATGTACATATGGGTGGTTTATTTATGAATTCATGAATGGTGAATATTGTGCAGGTAATTTAATATATAAGAGACACTTGATGATGATTGATGGACACAGATGCATCGCATCTATATTGTATGTTTGCTCTGATTTACATTCAGTGCTAGCATAATTAGTACTGTATTTCTTCACTGAAATATTGACCATGGTCCATCAAAAGGTAATTGGCAGTAAATCCATATTATCTGTTCTTTTAGGGTGCACAATGATTACCAATGTTACAGCCAGTCAACACAAAGTGTGTTAATGTGTGTGTGTGTGGGATGAAGAATCAAGTGTTAATTATCTGGGAACAGATGCAGAAAGACGACTTTCTTAAGACAATGCTTTCACACATGAAAGGACGAAAGAAATCATCTTTGTGAAATTGAAGGAAAAGTCTTGGTTGAATCTTCAGGGAGATCAGATGAAGAATAATTGTAAGAATTTTTACTTGGCATTTAAGAATGGAGTCCTAGATGCGTAAGTGAGACAGGAGATCTTTGTGCTTACAATTGTCTGACAACAGAAAACAAGTTGGTCATGACTTTCAAAAATCAGTCATCTCAGCAGCTGACGGACGCTTGCAGAGCTGATGAAGTGGCCCATCAACCCCTGGCAGCTTCTCCATTTTATATCACACAGCTTTTACACTCTTTAATAATTGCCTCTTCAAACAGGTGCCAGTTAGTGTTCAACCGAGAAAAATAAACAAATAAATAAACGTAATTTCAATATTTGAGGAAAGCAGTTGTGGGCCAACAAAGATTAAGATTGACACAACGCTTGGTTGATAAATCAAGAGGCAAAGACACAGGCAGATGTTCTTGGTGCACGGAGGCAGACGGACTGTATCGATGTCACTGAATAATATGAGAGAAAGACAACCAGGGGGAAGTCAAAGGAGAAAACAGAGAATGCCTTTTGATATTACATGCTACCTCTATGTTCGTCAGTTTTTTTCAGTCAGCTTTTCCCATTTGTTGGAAAATTACTGAAAAATCACAATCATATTAAAAACATCTGCTCTGGGATGACATTTTCTCTTGCTGTGATACGTGATACCCATTACATTCTCCTAATCAGTGATTTTTAAAGATAATTGAACAATGTACTTTTATGGAAGCAGAAATGCCTTCACATGTTATAGTTCCTGCAAGCAGCACAGAAAAATGGCTGCATGCTGAAACTATTAACAGCAGGGTGATTCCTCTGGTTTATTTTGGTTGAAGCGATACTTGTAAAAATCCTTTACTTGACCCTCACTCACTCCGTGGAATGATAGTAACCTGTTCCCTTGGATGTTGTGAAGTGGAAATACAATATGAAAAGAGGAGTAAAGGTAATACCAGCTGACGACACAATTAACATAGACATAACTATGTATGATTTACCATCTGGCTGAATGTTTCTCATAGTAATTACTTCTGCAATTTTGCTGAAAAACAGATTAAAATTATTAATTCATCTTCTTTATTTCTCATTCTGCACTGTGGGGCTGGAGCCAGTCAGACATTGATACGAACCAGAGAATTGATGTTACACAACTAGAGATGCAAAATGCTGGATCCCAGTCTGTCACAAGCTTTCCAATTCCCCTGAAATGAATTTGCAACACTTTATAATGTCAAATCATGTGTATAATGCAGTTTTTCTTCTGTCCATTGTGCAGATGTAGTCATTTATAGATGTACAGCCATTTACACATATGTAAAGTTCATTTAGATTTTCCCGTTTACTTCACTTTATTTTTACCTTATTTTGTTTTACATATTTATTTAGATGTTGGATGCGTTCTAGGATCCTATGCTCCCCATGTGCCCTCCAATTGCCCCTCGGGGACAAATAAAGTTTCCCTGATTCTGATGTAATATAATATAGAAAATAAGCTCTTCAGTTTTACTTTGCTTTTTCAGACAACTCCAAAGAAAAGGGGCAGACGCACCGATAAGATCTCAATCCTGATTTCAGATGATCAGGGATTTTCTTTCTCTTAACTGATCAGTATCCAAGTTATTCAATACCAGCTGAAGCATGAATGACTTTATTGTCAGTTGTTGCAAGCACTTTTAAAAGAGGAAAAAAGGCATGTGGTAACATGCATGATTAAGCTTACTAGAGTAAATCCTGTCTTATTGTTATATTTATTAGGAGAAGCATATGCTGCACAATCAGAGACTGTGATAATAGCTGATATATAATCTTCTTACTCTATCATTATCCTTTTTTTCAAACACATAACCAAAGAAACTGAATAAGCAGCCCAAATTCAAGGGAAAATACCTTGATCAGACATCCCATTCAAATCTCAAACATTAGCATACAGCAGTAGCATGCAGATGCATTTGTACATTATGTAGATTGAATGAAAACATCTCTGAATCTAAAAGGCTTGGATGCCATTTTCAAACAAACATACTGGTCTACTGCTGTTTCATTTCATGTAATAGAATTATGACAAAGAGCAAAGCAACACATATGGAAAACTGATCAATCACCCACAGCAAAGTAACACAGCCTTTATAGCTCCTGCTAACGCATTCACAAGCCTATAAACAGAAATAAATCAAAATAACAATAACAAAGAGGGCGGAGGCATGCAGTAAATCCACTGGAATGAGGAATACTCAAAAATCTAAAGGTCAACCAAAATTTAATGCAAGATATTTGATGACTAACTTCTTGCACAATTTGGTCACAGTAACCACCACAATCCGAATGTATCTGAATTGTAAAGAATGTGCATCCAGAAAAAAAAACAAACTAATTGATAAATATGAATATTTATTTTAAAAATCCATAGTTTGATACAGAAATAGTCATCTATAATATGTATTATCAGACAATCAGTACTTCTGCCATGCTTTCTCTGATATAACACGTTTTCAAAAAAGTACAAGATGTTTTTCCATAGTTCAACTTGTGCAAAGAAAACACACTCGAAAGCAATAGAAACACTGACACAAAATAGAGAACGATCAGCCCCCTAAACAGTTCATAAATTAACTTTTCTGAAGAAGGCATCACACAATTCCAGAAAATCAGTGAGAGATTTAAGGCCATTTTGTACAGTTGATTTTTTTATATAGACTTTTTATATTTCAAAACACTCAGTTTTCAACAAAAGGAACTGGTGCATCCTTTGTAAAACTGTACATGCAAACATAGTGCACATTGTTAAGAAGATATGACAAGCATACAATATATTATTTGGATAGCTTTAGTAAACAAAGATCTAATGTGTGTTAACACCTCACATTGTCTATTAAAACGCTCTTAGAAAGGTGCCAAAGAGGCACAAATGAAAACACACACACACACACACACACACACACACACACACACACACACACACACACACGCACACAAGCACACACACACACACACACACACACACACACACACACCTCTATCATCGTGGACCTTCAAAATCCTGTACGTTTTTCTAAAAAGTGTACGACAGTTATAATAAAGATGATGATAATGGCTCCCCTAAACAAAATCATACTGGCAGCAGCAACTGGCAGCAGTGTCTGTATGGATGCCTGGAATGGCCGAAAAACCTTTACAGGCATACACTTGAAACTCTGGAACTCTGCTGCGGAACACATGGCCAGAAACAGGAGGTAGTTAATATAATTTAGGAATTATAAAAAGGGTAGTTTGTTCACCAAGTAACAGCTAAATTGTGGGTTTGAACCTGACTCAGCAACCTTCCAAAATTGGTCCAATCATTTTGGCATCTTTAAAGTCATGGGACTTGATATATCTATCTAATAAAAAATATATTTCAGGCATAAAAGTAAAATTAATAAAAGTAATTAAAGAGGAATTTCAACATGGATACATTATTTTACAATTTTATTGCAGCTTGTGCACAGCCAGCTGAGTTTGCAGAAAGTTTCATTATGAATCTAATATAATATTTAAATTAAGAAATAAAAAAAAATGCGATCAAAAACTTTTAAGTCTCTTAAATCTTAAAATAAACAAATATTTTTTTTTCTCAAAATAATAAGGGGGGAATGATCAGTAAATAGTCATTAAATATCCAAAACAATTCATGCATTGTTAAAAATGCCCAAGTGGGACATTTGTTTTTACAGTTTTTCTTTTATATTTTTAATTATCTCAATCATCCTTAACTTCATTAAGATATTGCTTTACAACAGAGTCTGTTTTCCGACTTCATAATCATTTGTGCTACAGTTTGGCATACTCTTAAGAAAATTGTTTTTGATTGCTTTGGTGTGCAGAATGTTTTGATAGCTACTGCTACAAAAATAAATCCATGAAGCTTGAACAATGTTCTTCCTTGTTGTTATTTGTTGGCACCTAGAAGGCGTTTCTGCTTCTTGTCACCAAAATCCAATTTTTGTGAGAGGCTGGTAATTCTTCCGGAATTCATTTAACTCTGCTACCAATCATTAAAAGCTATAATGAACCAATCCTGACACCCCCAGTGGTGAATCTCCAACAGTTTGTGAGTTTTAGATTGTGTGTACTGAGGCAGTAATTAAGACCTCCTTATTTTATAATGATGTGTACAGCTCTCCTTTGAACACAGTATGTAGTGAAAACGTGTGACTACTATACTTACTAAGGGTGCATACAGGCACGCACACACACACACACACACACACACACACACACACACACACACACACACACACACACACACACACACACACACACACACACACACACACACACAAAAAAAAAACACAAAAAAAAAAAAAAACAAACATTACTTCACCCTCAACTACACTTCATAAAAAAACAACCAAA
>CAAKHD010003268.1:10053-39995 GCA_901007705.1 Fistularia tabacaria | reverse complement strand
GATACATAAGAGAAACCAGGAGAGAGGGAGGAAAGAAAAAGAAAAAGAAGAAGAAGAAAGAAAGAGAGAGAAGAGAGAGAGAGAGAGAGAGAGAGAGAGAGAGAGAGAGAGAGAGAGAGAGAGTTTTATAAGCTCCATGTTGAACCTATGTGTATAAAAAAGTACCAGCAGTAAAAATTCTTATCATTTACTGTAAACAATGAGTGTGTTGGAGAGCGAGAGAGAGAGAGAAAGAGAGGGAAGAAGAGAGAGAGAGCGAGGGGGGGAGAGAAAGAGAGAGAAAGGACTTGTGTCAAGATATTTACAAAAGAAGTTATTGTTCATTTGGGATCAAGCAACTCCTTTGTTTTGTCTGGAGACATTCTCTTTACAACTACTGCTCCCATCGATCAGTCTTAATTTTTTGCTCCTTCCTCTCTTCGACTTTAAATTTAGAATCTTCAAAATCCTGTCCATGCTCATCTAGCTCTTCCAGGCTGAAAGTAAAAAAAAAAAAAAAAGAGTTCCAGACAGAAACAGGAATGATTGATAATGGAAGTAAACAGACTCTCATTGGCTTTTCCTGTCCCCAAAAGTGTCAGTCTCCTGGCCTGGCATGTAGCTTCCTGAACATGATAAAGACTCCTGTGATCCATTACATAATGGAGAGCATGGAGAGCAGCGTTAAGGAAAGGAAGTGTTACACGAGCACAGTTGGTTTAGCTGACTCCTGGCTACGCCTTGCTCCTCATATCTGGGTTTGTAGGGGCTGCGCTGGCGGTGTGTATGGAGGAGGTGCTGGCGCTGGCTTGATTCCACGGGTCCTCATGTAGGAGAGAAACTGGTCGGGAATCTCAGCCAAGACGTCTTTGGCAAGACGGGCCATGCTCAGGATGTGGTTCCCTGTCCGGTCGATATAGTCTCGGAATGGGACAAACTGAGAAAAAAGAGAAGGATTAACAAGGATGGACATTTTGGACAGAAACTATTTGGGGAAGTCAGAGAGAATAACTTTCCTAAAACAGGAATATTCAAGAACAGCTTGGCAACTGAAAGCAGATAGATCTCTAGTTAAGTGCTGTGGGGCAGATCCTTTTTTTTACATGCAGCCTAAAATAAGCCTTACTTTTGTACTTTTACATGACATTTAGATTACAGGTTTGCAAATTGTTTCATCATGGATACATGCAAATTGGTCAACATAAAAGAGATGCTTATATCTGATACTGTATTCGATACATTCTAGCAAAGTTTCTTTGCTTTTTCCACCCTTTATTGTATAAGGAGCTTAATCAATTTTTTTATTTTGTATTTCTTTTTTAATATGTATATATTATATTTAAGTAACTTTCAATATTCATAGTATGTTCCTTGTACTCTACCATTTTTACTGTATGTTGTGCAGCTGCTGACCTAATAATTTCCCAGTTTGGGGTCAATAAAGTACATTCTATCTATCTAAACTGGTCCATATTGAAAATGTTTTTGCAACTAGTAGTTTAGTTTTTAGCTGAAAAACGTTTTTGTCTTGTACATTTACAAATATGGACAATGAAGTCAAAATTTTGTCTATATACTTTAAAGACATGAGTGAAACCAACAAGTTGAAGTTGGAATGAAAAATCTCACTCTTTGAGACTAATAACTAACTGCAAGTACAAAATATGATGAATGCTTTTAATTTATCATCAGTCCATTATCCAATTCCTACAAGACTCCTTAATCACAGAAAAAAATTGAAATGTTAAAAAAAAAAGGAATAATGTTTGATTGATCAAGTGTACCTGCAATGGCAAAGTATTGGTGAAATGACAACATCTCAACAAGTGGTAGATTTGTGGTGTGATATCAAGAGTAAATATGGTTTCAAGTAAACAGTCTGTTGAATACTTATTGCTCTAAAGTAGTCATTTGCAAAGAATACAGTTGACCAGTTAACCAGTTTCAGATCCACACTCCAAAGAATCTTGCTAGTTAGAATATCATAAACTACATGTTATTTCAAGTGGCCCAACCCTGGATTTCAGCAAAAATGATAAGTCTCATTTTGTCAGCTCATGTCTGGATATAAAGACGTATTTTTAAGAACTTCAGATGGCCTCAATCCCTTAATTATTATGTACTGTGTGAGAACAAAGTGCTTCAGCAGTGTAGGAACACTGTGTATTTGAGGTGAATGGTCAATTGTGAAATGTGGACAGGAGAGCCGAAGATGTGTAGATGAGTAAGAATGGTTGTTTCAGGGAGAAAAAGTAAACAGGTCACAAAGTGCTGAAAAAGGGGAAGATAACGTTAAGCGGTCAATGAGGAAAAAGGAAAATCATATTGGGGCACAAAACAAATGTAAAATTTAAAAGAGCAAGAATTAAAAAAAAACATATTGTAAAACATGACTCCTGCCCCCTTTATTACCTTGGCCTCTTTGCTGTTTTCAGTTTAAGTGGCTCTGATGAATTGGGATTATTCATCAAACTCAACCTCTAATTGTAACAGCAAAGGAAAACAGAATGACAGCGTGAGCTGCAGAATAATTTGTTTCAAACTGAAATGGTGTAATGTTGAAAATTAAAGTTTGTGCTGGACAGCTCCTGGCAGAAAATCGGATTCTAGGTTAGTGAGATGAAGCAATTACAAGGATGGTTGAAGGGCCTGTGTGAGAAAATTCCCTTGTTTAAGGCAAGAAGAAAAGAAGGGCATGCAATCAGGAGCTACATCTCATCATTTATTGTCCAAGACCAAATGGCATGTGCACTATAAGTTTTTGCTCAGCTTTAAGGTAATTTAATTTTCTCTGGCCAAAAATCTCTTTTTCTAACCTCATCAGGCAGTATATGTGATGTTAGCACTGTGGCAGCTCACTTTTTTTTTTATAATAAAAATGTCATATTATCAAGGGGGTGCATTGTAAGGGTGGAAGTTGTAAAGTAGGTTGTACCAGGGCAGATGAGAAGATTTTGGTCTAAGATAAAAAGGCAAATGGTGTAAAGTACATTTGTCTACAGCAGGTAAAATGTTACTTCACAGCCTCGATAGATATAAAAACTGGACAGAGGAAATGCCAAAGACAATAATCTGGTGAAATTTCAGTTCATGCGCCTTGCATTATTTAGACAGAAGGTTGCTCATACTCAGTATAACTATAAGGCGATGAATATCACTCACCTGTTGTCAGCACGTACGTAAATATAAGCATATTTCGTTCAAAGTCAGGTGTCTGATACCATCACTGTTCTCTAAATTAATTACATTGCTGAACTAAATGAAGACTAGATGAGACTGTCTCATTGACTTAATGAGCTGTTGTCACCTATTATCACCCGATCATGTGAGAGGCCTATTTATGATGGAAACCCTTGCTGTGAAATGTAAACCTTGCTGTGTTATAGGGGCTGATTAGCTTGCTGATAATGAGGACCTATAGGCAGACCTGGTTTAGTTCCTCATAGCAGCGATTTAGTTTTACACTGTCTCTGTTCCTGTTCTGCTTTGTGTGTGTGTGTGTGTGTGTGTGTGTGTGTGTGTGTGTGTGTGTGTGTGTGTGTGTGTTTCTGCTTGTTAGATAGCAAACTAATGAGTGTGCTTCCTTTGCCCACATGGGAAAAAGGAGGGACTGTGAGGGAGTCAGATATGACAGTGGAGGTATAAAGGTCATTGAGAGGCAAAACATGATTTCCTCGTGTTACATGCAGACAGGCACAGTTTTAATGTTTGAAAATTCCCTTTTTGTCCAGATGGAAGACATTGACAAGGTTATGATGAACCCAGCATTAAGTGTGGATTCACTAAGACAACATAGGTATGCAAATACATACACATATGTATACGACTACACTAATTTGTATACTGCAGAAGATGACAGAAGGAAGGAATAGAGGACTTGTTGTTCCATTCAACTTAGTACAAAAAGTTTTGAAGGCCTCAATTTCCTTTCCATGTTTGCACCTTTTGATCATTATGAGTTGATCCCTTCCAAAACAGACACCAAACGTGCAACATGTTCGAGTGAACATGCAATTTAAATTCAAACTCTTCACTTAAGATGTCTGGCCCTCATTAAGCAAAATGGTAAATAGTCTTATGTAGGTCGATTTGGTCTAAATTTTGATGAATTACAATTTATATGCTATTGACATGACGAAGAACCTGTCACAAAATCATCAAGCATTTAAATTTGATCTGCATAAAAGTCAATTGCATTTCACCTCCATGGAAACACTCTCCATGACAATTAAATGGCCATTTATGCGATGTCTGTTGGGTTATTTGCTGGTTGGTATTGTTCAATACTGTTTGAAGAATTTCCAAAATGGTATTCTGCTGATATTTCTTCAAATGAATATGAAAACCTGACCAACACAGTGACATGGAGACAATGGAAAGCGTTTGAAGGTTTACCTGAACAATGTCTCTCTCCGCATATCGTCCTCTGGATGAGATTCTGATTTCATCGCCATCTAATTCTATCATGGCTGCAGAGAATAAACAGGATAAAAACTTCTATGAAGAATTCAAGGAAAACGAATGCTAATCCAAATACTTTACTTCTCATGATTTTTTCAAGAAGCAAAAATTATTGAAGACATTATTCAAAACATCTTCAGTCTCACCATCAAATTCTGCTGGTCCAACCCCCACAATAATGATTGACATGGGCAGGCAGGAGGCCTGTAGCGGAGGAGCAGAAAGGAATTATTGAGCCCAAATGCATTTTAAACATTTATTTTGGAAAAAAAAAAGAAGACGAAAAAGTCGCTCTGCATGTGGGATCTTCAGTGCAGCCATAACAAACTGTGGGGGCTGTTGGTGGTGTGTCCATATCGCTGTCACTGGTTGCCTGCGTATACCATACATATAGTGTGTGTGACTGTATGTGTGCATCTTTAATGTGTGTGTTTTTTTTGTATAACATATCCAAGTGTATTGCAATGGACTGACATCTTAGTAAATAGTATTGGAAACAAAAGATTCAACAACAGTTTGAACTCACTGACAGCTTACAAATGGTTGTGTAGTTGTCACAGGAGAGGACTAGAAGAAGAGGGTGGTTTAATAGAATGATTGAGTAATAGGTTAACCTTAGGCTGCTGAGCGATAAATGATCTTGTTCAAGATCTTTTATCTCTCCCTCAATGCCCTCTGCTTGGCTGTACCATTTCACCATGGCATCCCCTTTCTTCATTACAAACCCCTTTTCTCTCCCGGGCTTTTTTTCTCCTCGCTGCCTCACTCTGCTTAACTTCTCTTTGCTTTCAAGTCCTGAGATGGATCACTGCCTTCTCAAAAATTGGTTCATTTTGTTTGCATTCTACATTGCACTCTGGCTTCCCTCGGGAGCACCCCATGACTTGACAGTGATGGAGAGGATGGACAAAGGAAAAATAACATGCTGTCAAAAGTGGGGTTTCGACAGAAAGCATGAAATAAACAGTAGGGGTGAAGGTTCCCTTGCTACATCATACATCTGTTGGTTTTGTTAAAAAGATGGATAAGCATATTATCTAACATGAAACATCTGAAATGTATATTTCCAAAACAACCCCTTGATATTATGTTAACAGCATAACATTATTTAGTTTATAGGGATGGCAAACAGATATCAAGGTTTTTTTCCAAGTGCAATGATTGGACAAAAGCAGTCCTGAGAACGCAGATTAAATTGTGTAAGTTCTTTCTGATCATTCATCTGACGCATAATTCTACCATTATTAATTAATTCATTTTTGGTTTATTTTGCGAAGGACATACGCTATATCCATAGCCAAACTGATAATAGCTGTCTTATGCAGATATTAATTTTGTTTATGGAAGTGATCATTTTTTTTTAAAACAGCTAGAAGTAAACACAATAAAGCCAATAGACAACTATAATTAGAAACAGTGAAACAAACCTTGTATATATATTTTAAAAAATACACAAGTGCATGCATACAGGTTTTGGATTGCACCTTTCAGACATTGGGCAAATAGCATTGTAAGTAGAAGGCACTTGTCATTAAATAATACAATAGTAATAATCAATCATTCTCTTTGACATGTACACTAACACTAACAAACCTGGATCAGCTACTAATATTTTTGTCATCAGAACAGCAAGAGAATGCAGACAAAACTATTAGCAGCTCCAGGTTTGCGAGCACTGAGGCAATAGTCTGGACTTGTGTTAAAGTGTTATTATCCCTCATTATTTCTAACTAAAACAACCTGTGACTTGCATTTCTCAAACTAAACTGCATAGCATTCACTTAAATTTGTTCTTTTGGGAACTGCTGCTGTTATGGAAGTTAAAGTGTGAGCTCAACTCTTACATTAACGATAGACTCCTTGGTCTGGGCCATGTCTGAAATGACACCATCTGTGATGATGAGAAGCACAAAGTACTGCGAGCCGTCCTTCACTGATGCTGCGTACCTACATACACACAAACAAAAAACAAAGAAGATTTTTGTGGTAATTTTTGTACTGCAATATTATTTATTCACAAAGATTCATGATCTCAGTAAAATTAAGATAATGTTTTTAATTTAAACATAATGGTTCCCAATTTCTCCAAAAAATATAACCATCGGTGAGTGGCAAATCCTTTGGAAGGATTATTGTCACTCAATAAATGCCACTTGCCTCCCACTTTCGAGGCTCTTAATCCATTATACTGCTTTTTTCAGTACATCTATCTATATATCAATTCTAAATCATTCATTCAATATGGCTCTAGGTTTCTGATGTCATGTAAGACCTTTCATTCCTATGTGATTTTTGATCTGTTCGTAACTCCTGTTTACACACAGAGATTCTTTCTGTTGCCCCTGCTTCTTCCACTCTTCACCTTTTTGCACAGGGGGATAGAGTTGTTGGACCTTGGAAATGGGCAGGCATAAGGATGTGTTTCCATGGCCAAAATGTGCTGGGTTGATGACCAGATCAGAGCATTTCCTAATATATTCCTCTAATCCTAGTCGTCATGGTAATTCTGATTGAAATGGCGGTACATCTGTTCTGTATTTTTAAGTCAACTTCAATACACAAACTAAATTTTAACCAGTTCATTGTAACTTCCGAATAAAATTAATATGATATTTTTGGGAAACTAGGTCGAAAATACCTGATTTAAAATGACAGATGAGTTGAATATCAAGTTCCATGATTCTCTAAAAGTGTGGGTTAACAAATGAGTACGTCATGTGAGTGGAAAAGAGTGGAAGAGGACCTGTACAGTACAGAGATATTAGCAGTGATCATGGTAGATTGTCAAACCAAAAGGAACATTCAGTAGGACACTGCCCCATCTGCTGTAGTAGGCACCAAGGAACATAATGAGGGACTTCACTGTTTTCAATATAACCTGCACTACAGTAGCTATTTTAGGATCGATTTTTAGATCCTCCCTTTAACATACAATAACTGAATATTGCACTAATGTCTAATATTGTATTGTTCTATATAGGACAGCGAATATACATAATCCTTCACAAATTTGTCTAATATCACTTATTTAAATCCTTAAAAATGGAGGCAATCATCCTTTCCCTTTCCTGGTAGTTTACTATTTTATAAGATAAGATAAGATAAGATAAGATAAGATAAGATAAGATAAGATAAGATAAGATAAGATAAGATAAGATAAGATAAGATAAGATAAGATAAGATAAAATAAGATAAGATAAGATAAGATAAGATAAGATAAGATAAGATAATACTTTATTCATCCCCATAGGGGAAATGTGGGTGTTGCAGCAGCAATATTAGAGAAAAAGAGAAAAAAAAAACAAAAAAAAAACCCAGATATATATACACACATATATCAGTGCAAACGCATATGCACATATGTCACCATACATTCCCACACACACATATACATACATACCCATACCTAAATAAATATATATACACATATACACAATATACACATACACATATGTACATACACATTTACACATAGATAGCACACATGAGCAAGAATAAATAGATGGTAGGAAATATGTCCCGTATCTGGCAGCACTTGTCTCCTAGACCCTAAAATGACTTGACTTGACTTTGCACAAGTAAACTGTCAAGAAGTCCCTTTTCGGATTAAAAGGGAGCACAGTAAACTAGAGCTTGCTCTTTTAGCATATATTAAATCTTGTCATTAAATTGTTATTCAAAACATAGCCCCTTAGCTTTGCATCAACCATACATTCAACACTAAGTTAACTGTCTCTTAACTTTAACTGTAAATAAAACCTGAAAATAAATATTTTTAATTTTACTGCTACTACTACTACTACTACTACTACGTATAATAATAATAATAATAATACTAATAATAATGATAATAATAAATTTTAGTTTGGTTGGGGTTTTCTTCTCAAAAAAGTGATTTGATTGATAATTATTGACTAGCCTTAAATTATAACAGAAAGAACTGTCAACAACTGCATGATCTCACATAATTTGCATCCCGCATATTTTCATTACATCAGTCATGAAAGGAAATCAAATTGGAGGAAAGAAATCAAATATTTTAAGAAAGATTATTCAAAACAGACAATTTTAGACCAATTTATGTTTCATCATGAATGACAAAGTACCATGACCTGGTAATACTGCCTACCACAATATGACATTTTTCAACTGGTTATGGCGTTGATCATTTCAAAAATGATTGTAAAACATCTTCTTTGCAGCAATGCAAATCATCGATATGACATATTTCCATCAATAGTGCAATGTTTTTTTTAATTTAAGAACAGTCTCAAGCCTTGCATAGATTCCCTTCAGTAAAAATTATGCTATTATAACACATAAACATGCCCAAACATGCAATCAACTGCCAAGTACTTCTGTTAGACTTATTTTTTTTTGCTGTCTATAATATATGCTTTTAAGCCATATGTCAAATCTCAGAGAGGACCTTATTTCAGATTTAGTTTAGTGTTGAGCACAGAGGAAATCCCATTGTTCAAACATCAGCATCAGCATGAGCATCATTATATTATACTATTCTTATAATGTGAAACCAAATGAAGTGTCGTATATAACTACTTATATATTAAATTTTAAAATCACATGTGTTACCTGGCAACATGATTGATGACAGGGGAGAAGTTGGTTGGGCCATACAGTTGAACTGATTTTAGACTCTGGTAATAGGCTTCCATCACGCCATCAATACCAGCACAGTATGGGTTTTGAGGATTTCCATTCTAGTGAGATGAGAGCATGGACATTGTTTGCATGAAACAAATGGAATGCAGAAATTTGATAAGCACAGAAAGAGTTAAGTATTTCAGTGATTATGTCCAGATATGAATCAGCAATCTTCAACATATAGGGAAACATCTGAAATGATAAACTTCTAAAAAACAAAAACAAAAAAAAACACATCTTCAGTGATGTCACTTGCACTTCTCACTTCACTTCAACCTTATATCCTATTCCTGACCACCATTCTCACCAGTGCAAACTCATGCGACACCCGTCCATCAGGGGGCAACTTGGCCCCAAACCCCAGTGCTGGGAACATCTTATCGCTGTCATAGTCCTGTATGATCTCTCCAACTGCCTTGAGTGCCATGGCATATGTGTTCAGCTGGTAGGGACTCATGTAGTGGAGTGAGGTGGGCTGGGCTGGGTTACCTTAGTTGGACAAAGCAAACACAGTGAATACTCAAATAATGATATCGTGTTTGCGGAGATTTACAATGGTGACACTTTCATCCATATGGAAATTAGCCAGGATGAAAGGTATTTTCTACTCAATTGTGCGCACAGTTGTAGGAATTGGGAATATAACTCATCTGAATCCAAGAAGTTTGGGCAATGTGTCTAATGACATTGGGCTTATCTTTAATAAGCAGAGCAAACATTTCTACAAATAAGGTATAAACATTTGGTAGTTAATAAACAAATACAATCAACCTGTTTTAAATGCCCATAAGTGTTCTCAATGTCAGACAAAGCATATCATGACATTAAGGCATTTTAACAGCCTCTATTTTAATGGTATATATTTTGCATTCTTAGTTTTGGATTAAAATCTAAATTTTATTTTTTGTTTTGATCAAGGCTAAATATTTAGCATGAAAAAAATAAAAGACATTCAACACTCATCTTTGATTTTCTTTCATCTAAACTCTCTTCTGTACCTCATGACTGCTAAATTTTCAAATGAGCAACATGATTTACAAGTACAACAGCATAACCTTGTCGCTAGTTTACAAACATATTATCAGAAGGTTGCAGTTATTTGATTTAAAGGGATTCAGCACTAGGCGCTGCCAATCTTTCTAGAGTTTGGCTCAAGGGTAGATGGTGAGTGCAGTGCCTGAAAGTTATCATGGCACATACAGCTTTGGCTGCCAGGTGTGAAGGACAGGGCTATTGAGAAACACCTGAAACACCTAACCTTATCTGCATATATTTGAATAACTCTCTCGAGGCATTTGGTGCACTTTGAGTGCTTTAACAGGTCTTTAATGTCCTTGTGAGTCTGGGTGTGTTTGTGTGCATTTTTGCAAAGGCTTACCATTGGAGGCAGTGAAATCAATGGCCACTGTGAAGTTTATCTGGGTCCTTGAAAAACAAGAAAGACATTGTTGATTAATTTAAATCATCTTTCACCTCCCCAAAAGATTTTCTCTCTGTCTCTCCTTTTTCGCTCTCACAACGCAGGGACAAAGAGATAGAAAGAGAGTGAGCAATAATGAGACATTTTACAATTAGTGGCTTCAAGCATTTACATCTTTTGTCACTTACATAAATTACAATTGCACAGGAAATATTTAATGAAAATATATTTTCAAAAAAAAACTTGATTTCAAATGTTTATTTGCTTGAGATATACTGAAAGCAATCAACACACTATTGGACAAAAAAAACGTTTCAAACAATCTTTAATGCATAGAGATGCATAAAAATCAAAACAATTTTTTTGTCAGTTGCAGTGAAAGCAACTTGCTAGAAAAATGAAAATTTGAAGAATCCATTTATTCGATTTGTATAGACTTCACAGATGTAATAGGCAGT
The DNA here is from genome assembly GCA_901007705.1 of Fistularia tabacaria. Lineage (NCBI taxonomy): Eukaryota > Metazoa > Chordata > Actinopteri > Syngnathiformes > Fistulariidae > Fistularia > Fistularia tabacaria. Next base: position 29,012 of record CAAKHD010003268.1, on the reverse strand, counting down.
TCGCACCTCTAGATGTGGGGTGATTTTCATTATGACAAAGAAGAGAATGAATTTACATGATTATTGCCCTTTGCTCAGAACCCTGTACTGTCTGAGAAAAGGAATGAAAATATAGCGCTGATTTAGTCTCAAACCTCAAAATCTTCTCAAACCTAGAGGAACGGAATGCAGGAATGAATCTTCTTGTTATATCATCCATTGGTTTGTTAAAAAAATTCAATGATAATCTTTGGAAAGACTTTGAAGGTGATTTCTTGGTGGCTTATAAGGTCCGTCTAAGAAAAATCTGTCAGAATGTTTTTTTTAGCACTTGTCTCTTGCAAATCTAAAAACAGGACAAGTTTACCACAGTTTCTTACATTGTAATTTAATATAGAATTTCAAGCAGAGGTAATTTAAGGTTACAAATTAAATATGACTTCTAAAACCATTTGGAGTTTCAACCTCTGAATGAATGTTTCAGTATATGTCACTGGATCATATAAAACAATGTATTGAACAAAAAAGATTTTAATTCTTGCAGATTTTGAAGGCTCTCACAAACAGAGGATGTTATGACAAGCTCAAAGCCTGGATAATTCAGTGCACAATGGGAGGGTCCATTGTACTACCATCCAGAAAACATTGACAATTCCAGTAAACTACTTTCGCGAGAGGACGGTGGCAAGGACAAGGAAGCAGAACTGCTCCAATTTGCTCCGCCAAGCAGCCTAAATCATGCATGACCTCTTTCTCTCCCACACATCTATCTATCCTCTCTCTCTCTCGTGCACAGGCTCTCTCTCTATCTCTCTCTCTCTCTCTCTCTCTCTCTCTCTCTCTCTCTCTCTCACACACACACACATACAGAATTTAAAAAGAGGCGGGTATTCAGTTGTATTGAGGCTGACACATCAAAACACAAAAGATGAAATTGAGAGTTGATAAAAAAACAGGATGAATGAAAAGGAGTGAGGGACGGAATCAGAGGTTGAAAAAAGGTTTTATGGTGAGTAGCAGGCTGCTTGATAACTTTGAGCCCTGGCACTTGATCCAACAGCAAGGTAACTGGTAACACAGAACAAAAAACAAATTAAGACAAACTGACAAAAAAAAAACAACTATAATAACTGGCATCATCATTGTGAAAACAAATGGTGTAGTTTAGAAGACGGAAACAAACTTGTGAGGTGGCATAAAACCATTCATTTTTTTCAAGATGTAGGTATGGCACATTCCAGCCATGAGCACACAGAACATATTATGTAGGAGCGAGAAGAGATCAGCGTCAATCAGGTTCAAATCATAAAGGCAGCCTCATATTCTGGCAGGTAAGATAAGGGATTTACAGAGACAGCAGGCCTCACCACAACATCATATCACAAGGATTCAAGAGAAAAAGGAATAATGGGAACATAAGACAAAATGCTTATGTTTATCGTTTCTGAGGCATTTTTGCCTCCATTAACATATTTAAGGCCACATTTATAAGTTACAAATAAAACACATGGGATACATTGACAAATAACATCAATAGATCACTGTTTATTGTTCATAAAATAAATAAATAAACTGAAAATTGAATATGAAGCTGTTACGACTCATACATATTTAGATATAAATTAAAACACGACTCAAGGAGTCCTCCAGGAGTGCTGACGATAAATGCACGTGGAAAAAAAGCCTTCCCTTTTGCATTCACTTTTCAGGTACATTTTCTTCAGTCATGTTCTGCCCCTTGGACAGTCTATACATTTTTCTGAAAATGTTCTTGTAACCGAGAAAATTGGATCTTTGAGATGGAACAGTATGTGGTAATGGAGAGATACACTGGCTAATAATAATGTATGAAAAGACAATACTAAACATAAGTAAAGACACTTGTGATGGACAGTTGCCTGAGATTGTGCTTTACAGTCATGGGTAACACAATGCTATTTTTGTCAATCAACATTCAATGTAGTATTCACAACTGAAAGAACATCTAGGATAACACATGCAAACACACCACAGAACCTTTTGTTTTCAGTGTAGTCTTTGCTGCAATAAATTCGGACGAGATATGCTCTTGAGCAGCGAACATCTCCAATATCTTAGAGCCAGTCTTTTGGTTTTCCTTTAAATGTTACTGCCGATTCAGTTGGTTAATTGTTGCAGGAATTATTCTCCTGTCCCTAACACTTGAATATCAAGGACAACTTTTACAAATTGTACCATCCATAGCAAAATATATTTAAATGTGAATCTAGCATAATATTTACATTGACAAAAAAATCCTACCCAGTAACCCTTATTGTTTAATTATTCACAACAGTCATTCCATCATTCCTGTTGCCACAACCAACAATAGCTGCACTGTGTTCTTAATGTGAACTGTACATGACTGAGGATGACAGAAACAAGTGTAGCACAAATGAAAATCTGTTTCAAGAGCTCCTATGCTTCAAAATTTATTTGTGTCTTAAACCATCCATCCATCCATCCATCCATCCATCCATCCATCCATCCATCCATCCATCCATCTTCTGCCGCTTATTCTGCACTCAGGGTCGCAGGGGATGCTGCAGCCTATCCCAGCTGTCATCCGGCGAGAGGCGGGGTACAACCATTCTGTATAAAAGATTTATTATCTATTCTTTTGATTACTTCACTCGCTCCTTTGCTCTCTCTTACCCAAATGGCGAAGCGCAACACAGTTTGTTTTGCCAAAATTCAAGGTCCCTTTTTGCCACAGGCAATTCAGGATCACATAGGCCAGTATCTTGATAGAGTAGATTCTTTTTGGTAATGACAGAACATCCTACTCTTCGTCCTGCATTGGGTGACTGCAATAATACCTTTCAATCAGCTTTCCTTGTGTCATTTCACATTGCCAGCAAGAGCAGCTTGATTTGATGACTTCAGAAATTTTTAGCAGCATACCGTAGAGAAAACTATTTTGAGTGTGGATACTCCAACAGATGTTGTAGGCTGCCCGAAGCTATCTGGTGGAAGTGCTGTCGATTCTTCTGGTATGGTTAGCGTCCATGTGACCGAGGATTTGTATAAATGTAGCATCACACTGATGCTATGAGATTCAGGTTCTTCTCAACCAGTGTTTTACAAGTCATAGTCAATAATATTTTCCTTTCCCTGAAAAAATTACATGTAATTTGTTAATCTCCTGTCCACATTTTACATGAGCAAAGGGTCTTCATTTTCAGACCACAAATAGAACTTTCACAGGTAGTTATACATTTCTGGCTACCATAGCAACAAGCAGTAACCATGATTTATAATTTTCTTCTCTGAATCCTATCTTTGAAGTGTTTTATTTTTTTTCAAAGAAAACAATGCAACCCAGCTTTTAATTTGTTCTTACTACCCCCCCCACACTTTTGCTGACACAATGAATTCTAGACAAGCAGTTGCAGATGAAAAATGTAAGCTCTATAAAGGTGTTAACTCAGTCTACGATGTTGAAATATATTATTTAAGACAGAATAGCGATTCAAAATGATGCCTTTATTCCACTTATATTCAAAAGCCGGAGGGAATGGCACAGAGTATGCATGAGTGCACTGAGTGGCCTAAAAACTGCAAGTTGGGTGAAGTGACCCTCCTGATGATATGCAAACAGATGTTGCTGGGTGGATGGCATTCATCTGGAGGGGCAACAATACACTTAAACACCTAATATCGGCATTAAGTATTAGTGTTGTGCTATAAACTAGCAAGGTATCATCACCAGAGCAAAGAATCTTGATTTTTGTTGAAGATAAGATTAAAACCATTGTTCTGGTTTGAGTGTCTGCTCCTCTCGCTAATGACAACCTCTCAACGATTTCACTTCAAGTAGATCTCTCTGCTTCTATTCTGTTTCAATACTCAATTCACTAATAAAAATAAAAAGGAAACAATATATCTGTCACTGGGGGTGACAGAACAGCCATCAAAGGCACAACTTCAAATGAAAGATACTGCCAACAACTCTTCATTTTCATCTGCATGCTCATGAATAGAGATGTCTTTATTGAAAACCACGGGTGGCACTAGAGCTTTAATAGTGGCATGAAAAGAATTGGAGCTGAGATGCTCTGACTTTCAATGTATCTTGCCGTATTCAGTCATTTATGCTAATGCTGTCAGCAAATCATGTTCTAATTAGGTCCAAATTAACAATTAGCTGATTAGGTTGAGGCTGCAAAAAGAGCTGCCAGTCAGAAGATAAGAGAGCTGTGGGGAGGAAATAAGACTGGAACAGAGTTGAGAAGACAGAAATGAATGGCCAAATACCTGAGGAGGGTGGATAAACAAAAGCTAAGAAATACTTTAGTGAAGAGGATTCCGAGGGGATCTTTACGAGTGATCATGGTGTATATATTTCTTTATATAATCATTATGTGAATGCTGTGTCTCTGTGCACAGACTCAGTCTCCATATTGTACAGTTGCAGCGAGTGCATCTAGATTATTATAGGTCACCACACTTCAAGCAGTGAGAAAACACTTGGTACTTAACTCAGCCACAGAAGTGCGTAATAGCATCCTGCTCAACCCCCGAAAATCAGAACAGGAACATACGAAAATCCAAAGCCAGCAATAATGCATACAGCAATAATGCGTACAATTCAAACAGCAACTCACACAGAATGTGCAAATGTCATTCTCATTGAATGTCTTTTCAGTCAGTAGTATATTGCGCAAAACAAGAGTCCCAAAAGTAGCAATTTGAACCCATCAGTAATGTCACAGGTTTGGGAAGTTTCTAAAAGCTGAGTTGTAGGAAAAGCACATTTAAGTTAAATACATTGAAATTGCCACTTTACAGAAAGTTTTTATCATTTCCATATTTGTTGTCAGCAACCTACTATTTCTGACACATGCAGAACAGGCCCCCAATATATACAACTGAGTTACTGATTAATAATGCATAACGTATTGAAATTTTCTTACAATGTTAACTTTCTATGTTGCCCAAACTGTGATGTGCTGATCCAGCTCTTAAACCAAATGTTAGTCCAATACTTGTTTAGATATAATAAGTGATATATATATCTGAATAAGTTCTTGCTGAAAATCTGTAGGTTTCGGTCTAATGAAGCAAAATTTTTATATAATCAGCCAACCACGTTTTTATTCCCAAAAGGAATGAGGAGTCGGTAAATTACTGTCAATACCTCAGTTAAATTAAAATATTTAGTAGCATTTTATTCCTGTTTTCTACCTAATACTGTATTTATGTTATTATGTGGATTCATTCAAGGAATGTTTCAGTCCTTTTTACCGATCCAACCAGATGTGATGATTTCATCTTGTGGAAATTTCGGTAGTGGAGAAGCAGAAGTAATTGGACCATTTTAGGGTCCCAGTTATTTTGCCAAATCGAGACCCATTCAATAAAGCACAATATTCATTAAGGCTTTTCCAAAGTGTTATCCTTTGAATTGGTGTTGGTCCGGACAATTTGGAATACACATTTGGGAAGTTGATTAAAACCCGAAATCCATCCATCCATCTTCCGCCGCTTATTCGTGATGGAGTCGCGGGGGGAAGCAGCCGGAGCAGGGAGGCCCAGACTTCCCTCTCTCCAGCCACATGGTCCAGCTCTTCTGGGGGGACCCCAAGGCGCTCCCAGAGAAGCCTTGAGACATAGTCTTTTCAGCTTGTCCTAGGTCTTTCCCGTGGCCTCCTCCCAGGTGGATATGCCCGGTATACCTCCCCCAGGAGGGGTCCAGGAGGCATCCTTACTAGATGCCCGAGCCACCTCATCTGACTCCTCTCTATGTGGAGGAATAGCGGCTCTACTCCGAGTTCCTCCTGGATGGCTAAACTTCTCACTTTATCTATAAGGGAGAGTCCGGCCACACTACGGAGAAAACTCATTTGGGCCACTTGTATCCACAATCTCGTTCTTTCGGTCATTACCCACAGCTCGTGACCATAGGTGAGGGTAGGAACGTATATTGACTGATAAATTGAGAGCTTTGCCTTCTGGCTCAGCTCCCTCTTTACCATGACAGACCAGTACAGAGTCCGCATCACTACAGATGCAGCACCGATCCACCTGTCGATCACCCGCTCCATCCTTCCCTCAAACGAGGAACAAGACCCTGAGATACTTGAACTCCTCAACTTGGGGCAGGACCTCTTCCCTGACACGGAGTGGGCACTCTACCCGTGTCCGGTCAAGCACCATGGTCTCGGATTTGGATGTGCTGATCCTCATCCTATCCACTTCCCATTGGGCACTGAACCACTCCAGTGAGAGCTGGAGATAATGGCCTGATGGACCACAACAGGACCACATCATCTGCAAAAGGCAGAGACTCGATCCTGTGGCCAACAAACTAGATCCCCTCTACGCCCTGGCTGCGCCTAGAAATTCTGTCCATAAAATTTATGAACAGAATCAGTGACAGAGGGCAGCCCTGGCAGAGTCCAACTCTCACCGGAAATGCGTCCGACTTACATCCAACAATGCGGCCCAAGCTCCGACACCGGGCATACAGAGACCAAACAGCCCATATAACGGGGGTCGGTACCCCATATTCCCGGAGCACCCCCCACAGGACTGCCTGCAGGTCAAGGTCGAGTGCCTTCTCCAGATCCATAAAAGCACATGTAGACATGCTGGGCAGACTCCCATGCCCCCCAAGGACCCTGCTAATGGTATAGAGCTGGTCCACTGTTCCACGACCAGGATGAAAAACACACTGCCCCTCCTGAATCCGAGATTCAAAGACCTGGCGGACCCTCCTCTCCAGCTCCGCTGAAAAGACCTTGCCTTGGAGGCTGAGGAATGTGATCCCCCTGTTTGAGCTCACCCTCTGATCCCCTTTTTTAAAAAGGGGGATCACCACTCCGGTCTGCCAGTCCAGTGGCACAGTCCTACAGCAACCAAAGCCTTGAGGAACCCAGGGCAGACATCATCCAACCCCGGGGCCCCTCTGCTGAAGAGCTTTTTGACTACCTCAGCATCTTCAGCCCCAGAGAAAGGCGGAACCCCTTCAGGGTCCCTTGCTCTGCTACATCATTGGAAGGCGTTTCGACGGGATTGAGGAGGTCTGAGAGGTATTCCTGCCACCGGAGTCCTGCAGGCCAAAAAGGCTCGATAGGACTCCTTTAGTTTGACAGCAACCCTCCCTGCTGGGGTCAACCAGCGGGTTCGAGGGTTGCTGCCCCGACAGGCGCCGACGGCCTTGCGGCCGCAACTATGGGCTACCACCTCAACAATGGAAGCGCAGAACATGGCCCATTCGGACTCAATGTCTCTCGGGACATGGTTGTAACTCTGCCGGAGTTGGGAGTTGAAACTCCTTCTGACAGGGGACTTTGCCAGACGTTCTCAGCACACCCTCAAATTATGTTTGGGTCTGCCAGGTCTGACCTGCATCCTCCCCCACCAACTCTACTTGTAGAGGCAGTCAAGAGAGCAACAGGTTAACCCACAGTTAACTCAAGTGTGTGCAGTTCTATTAATTGAAAATCATCGGGTGATAACAGCCTTACTGCCTTTCATCACCATCATGAAAGAGAAGGTAGACTGTAAAGAAGGCAGGATCTGTCCTGCAGCCATTTTTGAAAACTAGTCAGACAAAAAGCAGATTATCAGATCAATAAAAGACAAGAGGAAAAAGTGAATGAGCTCTTTGTCACCCTTTCAATAGCTACCTAAAATCAAATTAAATTTACATCAAAGATAAGCATTTGAAGCTATAATTTGCAAAGCGGGGGAAAGAATGTAGCGTAGCACATTAATTCTTTTATTTTCTATACTGCTTATCCTGCACATGTTCAAAGTGGGGCAAGAGTGCGGGTCACCCTTGACCAGCTGACAGTTGGTCACATTCAACTGTTCACTCCCTCTGGCTGGGCAATATAGAGTCTTGTTTTTAATTGTGGGAGGAAAGTTGAGAACCTGGAGAAAATCCTTGTAGACAAGTCGGGAACACGTAAATTCCTCACAGAGAAGCTCCAGTTGTGAAAAACTAGGAACCCTCCTAGCTATGAGGTTGAAGCACTTACAACTGCACAACCACACTACCCTAGATTATAGAGGATTATAACATTTTCATGGGGAATAAGCAGGTGTCATGACACAAGATCTACTGCTGTATTTAAAGATGCACTTGCTTTCAATTTCTTATTTGTCATTAAAAAGTGTAGGGAGTGTTTTTGTTTCACTATCTGTTTTCTTGAGGAAAGGATTCTGTATCTTTCTAATAAAAGGGTCTCATCTGCAGTTCTAAGGAAGAGAGAGCACATAGGAAAAATTGACATGATGCACAGCAGCAATTCTGCAGTGCAACATACATACAAAACACATATTCATAGAGAAACTTGTGCAAAAACACAAAGGACCACACATGGCACGGGTGAGTGCTAAAACACAATGCAACATTACATGTGGGAAATGACAAGCAGACTCATCATTGTCATGGCCCTTGACTTCAGGGTAATCCTTCTGTCTGTCTCTTTCTCCTGCTTTTGATTTTCTTTCTCTCATGCAAATGCTCACTTTCCATCCGATTCTCTCAGACTGAGGGATCATTATCTTTGACATACTGCAGACATTGAGTCATGATGGGGTTATTATTAAGACAGGGACTGGCACACTCAGCATGCCATGTCTCATTAAAGGACAACAACCCCCATTTCTCAGTGAACCTTAAATGAATGTGTGTTCACTGACTTACCCTCCCTTGATGTAGTCCAGGAAGGTTACTTCAATGTCCACCAGGAATGATAACAGTGTTACCTGTAAATAAATGGGGGTTATTATTCCTCTTGATAGAACAAATGCAGTCTTTTATTGTTTCTGATACGTGAGAAAAAATCAACTCTTGAGTAGAATGAAACAAGTCTACACCCTTTAGTTAAGTCTTTAAGATCTAATCGATTCAACTTCCTGAACGTTGCTATAGGAAACTGAAGGGGGGGCATCTCCAAGCACTCCTGTTCATGAGCTGCAGCCATGCAAAGAGCCAAAAGGTAAGTTAGTTAAATACACTGATCTGGTGACATTACTTGTCTCCTGACTGTCAAAGAACTTTTGGAACTATATTGAAGCATGACAAAAAAAATCAGCTTTCAGCTAATGCTAAAGAACCTTATAGAATATGACAAAGTTAATGTCACATTACTGTGTAGAAACCTAGGTACTGAAGCCACATGTTGTAATGGTTACAGTACTGAAAGCAGGACAAATGTTTGAGGAAACATTCTTGTACTAAAGTATAATCAAATAAAAGCCTGAACATGCAATATACACTTTAATGAATTTTTCTCCTTCATGGATTCCTAAAATTGATAATAGCACATTTATCAGTACAATATCTCTTTTCACTTCCCGCAGAGAGGATAAAATAGGTTGGTTCTTCTAAGTTTTTGACAACCCAAGTTGAAACTATAAATCACCGATGATGCCTTATCCAGATGCTGTTGCAAGTCGATCATAATGGTTGTCTGGATCACATTTTTAGAATTTTATTTTTATAAAAATACATGAAAATTGTATGCAATTTCTAACTTAGCTGGTCAATATTTAATTTCATGTACAATATTGTAAAATTACAATAACATCCAGTAGATTTTTTATACACAATTTAATCTTAAACAGGAAGGCATTGTAACATGCAAGGGATGAGAAAGGGTATACAAAGATTGCTAAATTAATAAACTAAATGTTTTTCAATATTTCCTATTTGCATATGGTATCATTTTTATTAAATAATCAAAATATATAAAAATATGCCAGATATCCAAATGGCACTTTCTTACCGTTCCAGAGTTCACATAGTTTTTCTTCTTTGCTTTCTTTTTTTGGTTTACGACCTGAAACAATAAGATATTTGGTCATTCCAAAATTCCTTACAATTCCATTTACAAGCTGCTGTCTTGTTCTGTTTTTCCTTAGTTTTGTATCTTATAATGCTATGTCTAGAGAGACAGAGCTTTATATTTTCTAGAAAAAATTCAATTTAGCCTTTTAATTCCCAATGAATTCTTGGGATAAATGCTTAGAATTGACATTCCCTTTCTCCCCTGATTAAACAGGCAAGGTCTATTCAGTGGTGGTGGAGAGGAGGGTTTGCCGGGTCATTGAACCTCGGATCAAGGAGGAGCCACTGTGGTTTTCATCTTGGTCATAGAACAGTGGACCAGCTCCATACCATCAGCAGGGTCCTCGAGGGGGCATGGGAGTTTGCCCAAGCAGTCTACATGTGTTCTGTGGATCTGGAGAAGGCACTTGACCTTGTCCTGCGGGCCATCCTGTGGGGCGTGCTCTGGGAATATTGGGTACCGACCCCCGTTATACGGGTAGTTCGGTCCCTGTATGACTGGTGTCGGAGCTTGGTCCGCATTGCTGGATGCATTTCCGGTGAGAGTTTGACTCCCCAAGGGCTGCACTTTGTCACCGACTCTGCTCATAACTTTTATTGACAGAATTTCTAGCCGCAGCCAGGGCGTCGAAGGATCTGGTTTAGTGACCACAGGATCGAGTCTCTGCTTTTTGAGGATGATGTGGTTCTGTTGGCTTCATCAGGCTATGATCTCGAACTCTCACTGGAGCGGTTCAGCGCCGAAAGCGGCCAGGATGAGGATCAGCACCTCAAAATCGGAGACCATGGTGCTCTCCCAAAAATGGGTAGAGGGCCCACTCCGGGTCGGGGAAGAGGTCCTGCCCCAAGTGGAGGGCTTAAAGTATCTTGGGGTCTTGTTCACGAGTGAGGGAAGGATGGAGCGGAATATCAACAGGCGGATCGGTGCAGCGTCTGCAGTGATGCTCTGTACCGGTCTGTTGTGGTAAAGAGGGAGCTGAGCCAGAAGGCGAAGCTCTGAATTTACCAGTCAATCTACGTTCCTACCCTCACCTATGGTCACAAGCTGTGGATAGTGACTGAAAGAACGAGATCGCAGATACAAGCCGCTGAAATGAGTTTTCTCCGCTGGGTGGCCGTACTCTCACTTAGAGATAAGGTGAGAAGTACAGCCATCCGGGAGGAGCTCAAAGTATAGTCGCTGCTCTTCTGCATAGAGAGGAGTCAGATGAGGTGGCTCGGACATCTTGTCTGGATGCCTCCTGGACACCTCTGGGAAGTATTCCGGGAGAAGTATTCTGTCCACTGGGAGGAGGCCACGGGGAAGTCCCAGGACACGCTGGAGAGACTATGTCTCCAATTAAGGAAAAACTACTGTCGAGGACAACAATTACCGTGGGACTGGAAATCTGCAACATTAGTTTGTTATTATTTGTCTTTACTATGAAAATTAAAAACTGAAAAAAAAAAAAAACAATATAAAAAATATAGACAGATCTCTTGACCGGTGAGGTGAAGTCAATTCAAACCATACTTGAACATTGCGGTTTGCACCCAAACACATACTGACCTCATACACATTGAACTGGCTCTGTCCTCTGGATAATTCTCTGTAGCTGGTGCTGAACTCTCCAATAAAGTCATGACTACAGTGATTCAGAAAAAAAAGATACATTTTAATGTCAATTAATAACTGTGGAGGTTCGCAGTCATCCAGGTCACGTTTAATCCTTATAAAAATCTTCTCAAAGTCAGTTGACTTGATTTTCTTCCCATGAAGATGTTTCGCCTCTCAGAAGGCAACAAGAAGAAGATTTTGACAAGAGTGTCAATTTATCTAACTTGCTGGAGCTGGATGACTAGGTTGTCTGTCATTTTGCTGAGTATGAAAAAATAATAATGTCAAACAATAACACCAAGAATTTTAACCCTGGGTGAACCAGGTGGCTAATTTTCCCCACACAGTGAGTTAAAATGATCCCACAGGATTCTTTTGAAACTCTTCAATTTGGTAAATCTACCTTAAAATAATTCAAAATTAAAAGATACATAATGTCTGAAAGTATCAATTTCTTGTCCAGGTGTGGTTGATGACTGTTCAGACATTGAGCAAACCACTGTTGGCTTCTGGTTTAAAGTCTAGTGTAGTCATCAGATGTTAAAAGCATCAAGGCAGATAAAATTGGGTCTGGCATTTTGCAAGTGCATACAACTTCTCAAGTGCAATTTCCTCTTGCTCTTGTAAACAGGTATACCAATTCTAAACAATGACACTACAACAGTTAAAGTCAAATCAGTGCACCTCTATTAATAACTACAGAAACATTAAACCCTTGATCAATTGAATGTTGTAGATAACATTTACAATGTCATCTAACTTAAATCATGCTTTCCAAGTAAAAGCAGCTAAAAAGGAGACATTGTTTGGCTAGTCTGTTGATCATTGCAGAACAACGTTTGCAGAGAAAAATTAAGTAAGATTAGATTGCATTTCATTAACAGAAGTAAAAATGTAAATAAAGGATAGCGATTACCTGCCATCTCGGTCCCAGTCATACACCTCGATTTTAATTGTTCTGTGGGAAGAGGCACCACATTAGAATTAGCATGAAATATCTATTTGAACTTTATTTAGAAGTAAGATGTATTGACAAAATTACATTTTTACTTTGATATACATCAATTTACTTAAGTTTAAGCATTGCTAGAGGCTCTACCAGAGTCCTTTGCAAATTGTACTACCATGTTCACATGCCAAAGATAATGTTACTGGCCATTTCTAATGAATGAAGACTTGAAGATGAAGATAAAGTTCCTTGAATATGTGCTACAATGTAAACTTTGCAGCCATGTCCAAACTACTGCATAGTAATTATCTGTTTTCAAAAGCCATATTCCTAAAACATACAATGTGTCATAAATATAACAATGTCTTTGTTCAGAGTCATCATAGACCTGTCAGGAGTTATAAATTAATCATGTTTATCTTTATTCTTATATACGGTCACTGTGTTTGCCTTGAGTAATGGACATCTCCAAATACATTCAACCCATGTCTTACATAAAGATGGGAATAAGAATGGATAATTTAATGTATAGGGTGGAGGTACAGAGCTTTCACATAATTCAATGACAGATGAGTCATTCTCTTATAAATGTAGAAAAAAAGAAAAGGAAAAGATGAAAGGGGCATTGGGAGAGAATTATACATAGGAAAATCCCCCATATAAGAGAAAATCTGGTAAAATATTAAAATTGCTTGTTAGACAAATGGTAGATTGAGAAGATGGAGGTGGCACTTGTTTCCTTTACCTATTTTTGTATGTTTGTATACCTGACAGAGACGAAGGCAAGCAAAGGCATACCAAGGACTGCATTTTAATACCTTCAGGGGAAGCTGTGTCACATTTGATACCAAAAATAAAAGTGTCAGTTTTTGTCTTGTTGAACTTTGAATACATGGAACTGCAATTAAATTCAATTGTACTTTTGGTTTAAGTTGAACAGCTGTGACAATTGTATTGTTATAACTATAGCGTCACTTTTTTCTGTAGCTGAAGTGTGTAAGAGACAATCTGGGTGGTCAGAAAAAAAAACATCTTCACAAGGAGAACTACTGAATGTGGAGCAGCATATATTGATGTGTAGCATGTAGCTTTACAGCTATGTGTGTGTCGTATCGGTATAATATGATACAGCATTTGATATGAAAACATTCTGTCAATCCGGGCTTTGATGAATCGATAGGAAATTGACATTGTTGATTATATTTGTCTGTGTGTGTGTGTGTGTGTGTGTGTGTGTGTGTGTGCGCACGCGTCTGCATGTGCATGTATGTGTGCATATTGGTGTGTTGGTTAGTGATGGAAGCACAATAGTGTGTGACAGTGTGTGAAGGGAGAGGCAGGCTGATTTGTCTTGAGAACACTGTGAGAAACAAGTCTCTATTGTTTGCAAGCTTGAACTGCGCCTTATCTTCTCCTGCAGGCTGCAGAGAGACCGACAGAACACACTGAGTTTCTGAGTGTGTGTATTCTACTTTTGTGTACTTGTTGCTAGTCACACATTGATAAGGCACAGGATGACTCCACTCCCCTAATAAGCTTATTGGACCAAGATGGTGCTGTCTACTCCCGAAACCCTATTGTCTACTTCTTGTAGCCACCTATTATGGATATTGGAGGTAGATACATACACATTAATAACATAGGAGACATGTTTTCATTTGACGAATTTAGCGGTTTTATTTTGAAATAGAATCCTTCACTATCGGTTTCAGTCATACAAAATAACAGTAAAAGGGACTTTTGTAAAAGAAAATTAAAGACCTGGTAGACTTCTCGATGATGCAGGTTCTATGTTGTGAATTCAATATGTACTTCATACAAAAAAAATCAACAGCAAATGGTCATAGAATGACATACTCTGCAAGCATCAAATTCAACACAATCATAAAACTGTCTTTGTGTGAGGGGCCTAGTCTGGTTACTGAATTCAGTGCAAACATAGTAGTTAATATCAATATAATTTCCAATGGTTTCACATTTCTGACATGCTCGAGCGAACAAACACATTAATTCTTGCCTCCGGTCAAACACTTATTGCTGACATTTTTTTTAAATTAGCTAATCTACAACAGTTCATCTTGGGTTTTGCTACTTCCTAATGACCTGAAGAGACACCGCATAATCATATACTACATTCTCACTGAATCTATCACCAAATATGGTGATAGAGCTATTAATGCAAATAAGCTGTGTATGTGAGCGAGAGCTTCTCTGTGAGAGCAGTGTTATGCTTTCAAAATAGATGATGGTATCTCATTCTGAATGAATCCTCTTTTGAAATGACAGGAGGCTTTTGCATCACAGTTAGTAAAAGATGTTGGAGAAAATATCTCGCAGACCTCCAACTTTCCAAAGGCAGCCACAGAAGAAACCCAAGCCAGACACAAGTTAGAAAAAAATCTTTCAATTTTTAACCATTAATATTACTTGAACATGGACTGTATAGTTAAATTTTTCTCATTAAAATGAAAAATAGTAGTTCCATTCCTGATTTTCAGTAATGGTATATGTCTTAGACATTTTTATTCTAGCATGTTCAATTTTAATTTTACAGGTTAACATGTAGCATTTATTAATTTTGTTATATATTATATATGGTTAATTTTTGTGTTAAATGATGATATAGCATTTGCTGTATGATTAAAATGAAATCAATGACAAGCTTTTATTTTCTTGCCAAGCAGCAAGCTATTAGAGGACCCTTTTTATTTATGTTAACTTGAAGAGGAACGGTGGCTATAATGTGTCTTTATCAATAAGTATTAAAATAATTTAATTCATAATTGTATCTGCATTTATCAAAAGGGACCCATCATATCCCGTACCAACTGTGTATGTTTCTAAATTTACACCTTCACTTTACAGCGCTATTAGATAACCACTGACTTACCTGTCATAATCGCCATTGCAAAGGGCTCGAACAGGGATTTTAAAAGCCTGCCACACTGGGTTTAACGTGTTCTTAATCACCTCTGTCTTATGGCAGATTGTAAACCTGAGAAGGACAGAGGACCAAAAGAAGAAGGAAATTATTTAAAAAGGAAAGATAGGCATGAGAATAAAAGGAATCCTATCACATGCAAATTAGAAAATAAAATCCTTCAGGCCAATCTAATGCAAAAGTCTGGACCTTTTTTATTGCTCTCCGATAGATGTTTTGTTTTTCAAATTCTAACACCTAAATTCATTTCCAACTACCATATAATTTTAACGAGATGAGGATTCTTGTGTCTTTCGGACTTTAAATTGACATCCTTAAAATCTGTATATTACTGACTATCCCCCCATGTGATACTATCTATGCCAATGTTGTACACAATTACACGCCCCACAATTACTCACACACATTCTTGAACAAGCAGTATGTGCTTCCCCAAGAAAATCAATGAAACCAATTTCCTTTGGATCAAGGTAAGGATTAAACCAAACATTAAAGGAAGAATGAATGATAGCGGAAGTTTGATTGAAGGGAAGGATGACTCACGTTCCATCCTCGTTGCTCCTATAGAAGACTAGGAAGGGGTCAGATTTGCCAAAGAAATCCTTTTTGTCCAACTTGTTCCCACAAAATTGCATCATTACTGATTCCTGATGGATTGAGACAGAAAAAGATGGGAAAAAATGCATATGAAGGGATGCTGTCTGATAGAACACTTTGCAACCAGAAAGCTTTTTGTCCTGGAGGCTAAACAAGAAGAACTTTTTGTTCATCTTACACTCTATCTATCCATCCGGCCAATTAGTCAGACAAAGTGGTCCATTAACAGAAAAATAAACATATTGAAATGGAATCTTAAATATTTCAAATCTATAAGGCAATGCATTAATAATCATCTTCAGTTACTGGCACTCACCCTGCAGTTGTTTAGCTCCTCAGCTTTCACAATAATGGTCCCACATTTCTTCCCTGAAATGCCTCTATAGACACAACAGTGCAAAATGAAAAAAAAAAGACTATTGAATTCCATTAAAGTGCACCAACATCAGAACTGCATGCATTGTAATTGAATACCCCTAATAGTTGATAACCTCAAATAATCTATATATAGATCACATTATCAATAGATAACAACCAGAAAACAATGACCCTGCATGTCCACTTTTTTCCTGATCAGTCAACACATCCTCACTCCTGATGTGTCAACCGCCTGACAAAATGTGAAACTTCGCTAGAAGCCCTTTTTGTGATTTTCGACATTCCATTGGTACAGGGTACCAATGGAAATTGGACTACTGTGGGTTGAAGAAGGAGAAGACCAAGGCATGTATAGAAGCAAAGATTGAAGAGGAAAGGCAAGAGTCTGGGACTGAGAGTAGGGACTTTGAACATTGGGACGATGACAGGAAAAGGTAGAGAGTTGGTTGACATGATGCAGAGAAAGGAATGTGGATATACTTTATGTCCAAGAGACAAGTTGGAAAGGTTGCAAGGCCAGAAGCTTAGAAGCAGATTTTAAGTTGTACAATCGTGGTATTGACTGCAAGAGAAATGGTGTAGGAGTTACCTTGAAGAAGGTGTTTGTTAGGTGTCTTCTGGAGGTGATAAGAGTGTCAGAAACTGGAAATTGAAAATGTAATGCTCAGTATTGTTAGTGGCCATGCCCCACATGTGGGATGTGAGTTAGAGAAGGAAAATTGGGTTAGATGAGTTTGATGAAGTGATGCAGAATATCCTCAGAAGTAAGAGAGTGGTAATTGGTGCAGACTTCAGTGGACATGTTGGTTGAGGCAATAGAGGTGATGAAGAAGTGATGGGCAGGTTTGGTATCGAGGTTAGGAACGCAGAAGGACAGATGGTGGTAGACTTTGCAAAAAGGATGGACATGGCTGGAGTGAACACTTTTTTCCAGAGAAGGCAGGAACATAGGGTAACTTAAAAGAGCGGAGATAGGAGCATGCAGATAAACTACATCTTGTTTAGACAAGGTAATCTGAAAGAGATCGGTGACTGCACAGTAGTGGTAGGTAGAGTGTGGCCAGACAGCATAGGATGGTGGTTTGTAGGATGACTCTTGTGACCAGAAAGAAAAAGAGGACAAACGCAGAGCAGAGGCCAAAGTGGTGGAAGTTGAAAAGGGAGAACTGTTGTAGGGTTTTCAGGGAGGAGTTGAGAAAGGCTCTGGATGGTCAGGGAGAGTTTCCAGATTACTGGACAACTACAGCTAATGTGATCAGGGAGACAGATAGAGGGGTACTTGGTGTATGGTCGGGAAGGAAAGTAGCTAAGGAAACTTGGTGGAATGAGAAAGTGCAGTATATACAATGAAAGCAGCCAACAGAGAAGAAGTGGGACAGTAAGGGAACTGAAGAGAATAGACAGGAGTCAAGGGATATGCAGCACAACACAAAGGTAGAGGGAGCAAAGGCCAAACAAAGGGTGTATGATGACTTGCATGCTAGGTTGGACAGTAAGGAGGAAGAGAATGATTTGTATAGGTTGGCAAAACAGAGAGATAGAGATGGAAAGGATGTACAGCAGGTCTGGGTGATTAAGGACAGAGAGGGATATGTATTGACAGATTCTAGAAAAGTGATGGGAAGATGGAGAGAGCGCTTTGAAGAGCTGATGAGTGAGGAAAATGAACAATACCTTCAACACCTAAAAAAATGACATTGTGATCTGTAGTGACAGCAGGGAACAGGTTGAGGAAAATATAGGAAGTTGGAGGTATGCTCTGAAAAGGAGAGGAATGAAGGTTAGTTGCAACAACACCGAATATATGTGTGTTAATGAGATGGAGCCAAGTAGAATGATGATTCTACAGGGAGTGGTGATAAAGAAGGTGGAGGATTATAAGTACTCAGGGTCAACAGTTCAGACCAATGGAGAGTGTGGTAAAGAGGTGAAGAAACATGTTCAAGCAGGTTGGGATGGGTGGAGAAGACTTTCAGGGGTAATGTGTGATGAAAGAGTTTCAGCCAGAAATAATGGAAAGATTTACAAGACAGTGGTGAGACCAGCAATGATGTATGGTATGGAGACAGTGGCATTGAAGAAAAGACTGGAAGCAGAGCTGGAGGTAGCAGAGATGACGATTTTAAGGTTCTCTGGGAGTGACGAGGATGGATAGGATCAGGAATGAGTCCATCAGAGGGACAGCCTATGTTAGATGTTTGGGAGGTGAAGTTAGAGAAGCTAGACTGAGATGATTCAGTCATGTACAGAGGAGAGATGATGAATACATTGGTAGAAGGATGCTGGGGTTGAAGCTGCCAGGCAAGAGGTCAAGAGGAAGACCAAAGAGAATATGGATGGACATAATGAAGGAGGACATGAAGTTAGTTGGTGTGAGAGAAGAGGAAAGGAGGATAGGGCTAGATGAGGGTGGTTGACTCGCTGTGGTGACCACTGAAGGGAAAAGCCAAGAGGAAATGAAGACTGCAGGCCTTTTAAACAGTGGAAATAGAAAGGTCCCTTCATTATGCAGCATTTTCAGTCACTTTCAGGACTGATGATTAGAGCCTAAAATCGTACAATCAGTCAGATAGTTTTAATAATTAAAGCATTCATAAAAAAAAAAAAAAAAAAAAAAAAAAAAAAAAAAAATGTTTATATAAATTTTTGTGAGATTATTATTTTATGTTGTTTTTTTGTTTTTTGGAGTTTTTGT
>CAAKHD010003265.1:0-17091 GCA_901007705.1 Fistularia tabacaria | reverse complement strand
CCTCCACCCCCCCCCCTCCCACACACACACACACACACACACACACACACACACACACACACACACACACACACACACACACACACACACACACACACTCACACTTGGACTTCCAGCTCTTGAGCTTTTTAAATATAAATTATTATTAAAGGCCTGTATGTTATACAGCTGGATTTAAATTCATGGAAACTCTTTACTTCATTTCTGTCCTTCGGCTGAACAACAAATACACAAGATAGCTTCCTCAAATGTCAGTGGGAATGGAGTATTTTTTCAAAAATGCTGTTTTTACTGATGTTATGAAATGTGCTATGCAGTGTAAACAAAATTGAAATTATTTATCCAAGTATTAGTTAAAGACTAATACAGCTGGACCTGGATATCATATGATGCTGGATGACCCAAGACAGAGAAGAATGATCTACTGAGTTATCTTTCTCTCAGACACTTTTCAGTTAATGATCTGCATGGTCAGTCCTAAATGAGCTTGTCTCAGTTACACAAAAGGAAAAAGGTAAATCCTAAAATCCAAATTCGCCAGTCCATTTTCAGAGCCTGATGCTCAGTCAGGCCCTTCCTCCCACTTTGATAAAAAAAACAAACTGATCTGACACTGACAGAGACCACTTCTAACCTTTGACCTTGTCCTGTGACCCTTGCTTCGATTTTCTCCATTGGTTGACCAATATGTGATTTGCCAATGGTCGCATTGGGTCCCTAACTAGGATGAAGACAGGATTTATGGCTTTTCATTTTAATTGAGTTAAGAGCAAAACCTTGGCTCTTTTTCTTTAAACGGCTCTTGGATAACATTACATCACAGGGTAATGAATAGCAACAATAGCCTCATGGTCACTGGACAAAATCTGAGGATGACAATATCAGGTTACTGATATTTATTATATTTATTACTGTTATTGGTGCAGTGTTTTACAAAATTTTCTGAGAAACCATAAAACTGTAATTTTCATGTAAGTCTAAATTGCAGCTAAGTTGATATGCATCTAGTGTAAAGTAGTCCTAATAAGACAGAATGGATACTTTCAGGATTACCAATGCTAACCACTTTCAATTTGAATACAAAGTCATATCAACACTTGAAGACATCAATACACAATATAGCTGAGCAAAAAGAACCCATGTAAGGATGGAAAATTGAGTTAATAAGAAAAAACTAACATGTCAATGGAAAACCAGCACGTTAAAGCCGTGCAGGTGAAAACTGGTCAGTTAAAGAAAAACAAATTGAGCTTGAAAAGTTAGAATGGATTTATATGTTGAAATAGAGTCATGAATAAAAGGTAATATTGCTTCTAGTGCAACTGAGTCATTGGGGTAGTTGAAGAAAGACCCATGCTAAAATTAAAAATGGGTATTAAAAGGTATTAGGGTTGCATACAACAATAAATGTTGACGTTGACCACCACCAAATGTTCTTAATTTCCATCTTGGGGAGGGAACACTCATTGCTGTTGTAAAGAACACACATGTACACTGTATTTCTATCATCCTACCTCCCAGCCATGAGAAGGGTCTTTGAGACAAGGCGTGTGGTCTCCAATGTATGGTCCAAAGCGTTCACCAACGTCAATGCTCCTGCGGCTCCAGATGCCTAGCCCAACACCTGAAGCAGATGACTCTCGCAGTTCAAAGTCTAGGGGAATGGTCAAGTCTTCTTGGGGTGAAAAGATGCTTGAGTGTTGGAAGCACAAGGCCTGGTGGGATGAAGCCTCATCATCAGAGAGTGGAGGAGACACTTGGTCTTCTGTCAGGGCCAAAGATGGTGCAGGATTCTCATCAGAACCACACCAATCATTTGGGATGTCAGATGGATACAGGGAGAAATCATTGTCACCATCATCTGAAAAAGCAAAAACAAAGAGATCTCCAAATGAGGGCAATGATCAGTGTGAAACTTTAGACGTTGAGATATTGCAATTTTAAATCTTGAATTTTACAGTTTTTAAACGACAGATGTTTGCTTATCATTCCTTTTGAATATATTTAAACATGATTCCTTTTTTTCCAAAATAAAAAGGTAAATCAATGAAATGAAAGTACTAATGGTAATCATAAAGCTGTCTGTGTATATGTCACGTATTATACTAATTTTCATCATCATCTTGTCTGCTGTGTGTGTGTTTGGTGGGCGGACTTTAAAAAGTATCAATATCCTCCACCAAATTATTGTTTTAACATTTATTATAGCAGAATCTGCAGTTTGTCAAACATGTCAAATGAGAATTTGAGAATTGATTCTACTGAAAAATATTGTTTTGATTGCTCTCTTTCTTCTACAGGGAAAAAAGAGAAGCAGGAAAGTGCAGCAGCCGTTTGGACTGTTTTTATTGTGTGCAAGTAGTGCAAAATTGATGCGGCACACTAGAAGTGCTTGAAAGAATTTCTGACAAAACTATGAGAGGTAAACAAAGGTAAACAAATGTGCCAATAAAACAGTCACATTTTCAATCATATCATCAAAGATAAATGAAGAAGCGGTTCAACAGAAATATATCAAACACAACAAACTTCAGCAAAATGTCAGATAGTAAAACAGAGAGACAACCGATGCTGGAAATGATACATAAGCAGTTGCTGCTCCCCCAGAGTGCATCTGTGGTTTGCTGTGCCTAACACATACTGACAGACTGTGGGGCGAAGGGGCTCTACTAATGAGGCTTCGAAAATCATCCCTGGACTGAGGAACATTCCTCACTTGCTGCCTGTGTGACACTGTACTGCTGCGCTGTCAGCCATGGAACCTTTGATCCATATGCATGTGTACACTGATACACACGCACTCTCATTGTTCACCCACCATGAAGTAACTATGCTTCTGATTGAAGTGGTCACTGTGAACTGCCACAGGTGGTCACACATGGACACTGAAGATAAACTTCAGACCTAGACAAAGTCTGTTTCGTGCAAACTTCTGTTTCAGCAGCTTGCATACTCAATAACTGAGTTTTTAAATCTGTGCTTCTTTAAATTTGGTGTGAAAATGCATTAGAAATTGGAGACTGGGCTTATCATACACGTTTTCATTTGTGAGATAAGTAAATACAGACAGGTAAAGGCAAAGATAGATGTAGGGATGTTGGCATACAGATAGACAGACAAGTCCAGATAGATAGATACATACATACATACATGCACACAGACATGCATATAATCAAGTTACAATTATTAAATCTTTGAGAGACTAACCTTTCAAACAGTGCTCAATAAAAAGTAAATTTTTGAAAATTGAAAAATACAAATAGATACAAATTAAAGTCTTGAGAGCTAATTTCTTATTTGGTATGTTTTCTCAATTTTCTTCCCCAAATTTAGAATGGATGGTGCTTCATTATTCTCCTGAAGCATATGCATTTCAAACAAAAGATTTGTTTCTTGCGACCACGTATTAGCACTTTGTGAAAACATTAAGTTGCATAATTTCATTGTGATTATATTTTGTTTAGTTGGAGCTGTCAGTGGCTTTGAGAAACATTACTGTAACCTGATGGGGAAGTATCACATTACCTCTGAATATTAATTATATATTTTCTGGACAAGACTAGAGTTCTGTATAATCATCTAGCTTTTAGGCTGAAATTCCTAAGCCCCAAATTATCAACTGTTTTCAATGGAACTGGTCAACTGAGAGATTAAGATTTATATTTTCTATTTACTTCAACTATTTTTTTTTTCCTTTATTAATTCATTATTTTTTCATTATTATTGCTTTTATGTTTTTGACCTTGTACACTAATTGCTTTATTACTAAAATGTTTGAAGTACTGCGCAGGCTACAATGTGCTCCATCTAAAGGATGGACTTGGTGAACTAACTAAACTCTAGACCTTGTGTTGGTGAGTCGGTCTCCAGTCAGACTCTTATGACTTGGATTCAGGATATGTGCACTTGACTACAACACTGAGAAAATATAAGATGACGACACATTTTTTAATCCTGACGGAATGAAAAAGTTTCCCAGGTCTCCAGTAACAAAAGATCTCAGATAAAAATTTGAGCAGCAAATTTGAAGTGGCCCCTTCAGTTCACCCCATATATGCAGGCCTAACCTGTGAAAACATGTCTTTTTTCCTATGAAATGCTTGGACTATCTACCCTCATTCTGTACCTTGCCTGAAAGTATGTGTTACATTCATTGCCAAACTGCCACCAACATTTTTTTGTTTTTGGATGTCATGTTTGCTTGTCAAAGTGCAGCTACAACCATTTTATAGTGTATATAAGTCATGCCCTCACAGCAATTCCTGATCACAGTGTCTGTGCAACTATTGTGTTTGACACACACACTGTGTGGGCCAGGCATGTTTGCAGAGAAAGTATTTAAAGGATTCTGCTGAATCTAGTTAGGTATGAAATCCAATGTGGCTCTAAGACTCAGCATAATGATTTTCAGCACAGGCACTGTGTAACGTGGTTAGACTCCTGGATGTGAAGTCTACCATATGGTCGAGCGACAAGAGCTTTTAAAGGTAACAGTATCCCTCCAATGCTGTTTCTCTTCTGACATTTCCCCTCTAACGCTGGTCTCAAAGTTTTTATTTGATTTAGACCAGAAATGTCCTCAGTTCACTGGATTCAATGAGAGCATTTAAGTTTATACACATTTGTGGATATATGAGGTAAACATTTACTGACAGCAAATATGCTATGTTCATAAGTTTTAAAAATATTGGTTACATGTACATGTCAGAGACGGAAGTCCTCCTAGGACTCATAGTGTTGTAAGATGTCCTAAAGAGACAGTCATATACACAAGTATGTTTGCTAGTTTCTTTGAGTACAAGCAACGTTACAAATTTAGTATAAAATAAGGGGGGAAAGAATTGAATCTCCATTTGTGAAATACATTAAAAACAGATGCAGATGCATGCTTTACATCTTTTGCAGTCAAATATTCTACTCAAATATTCTATTCTTCATACCAAATCCATTAATTCTTATTAAAAGGGAGACTGTTTGTTGCCAGGCATGATATCTACATGGGCAGAATGATTTTCACCTCTGCCATAAGGTGTTGGGTGAACTCATACATCACATGATTACCCCGAGCAGCGAGTAAGGCCGCCAACATCAGGGAGTGAATTAAAGATGATAGAAAGAGCTATTAATCACTTTGACAAAGCCCCTAATGGAGGTGTGACCCAGCCAAAGCCAATGGGACGGCAAAGGGACAGACCCAAGGGACAAATGGATACATATGTTTACAGAGAGAAATAACCTACCTGTCGACATAGCTAGCTTCCCTTTTCTGTCTCTGTGTTTCCATAATCCACAATTCATACAAAAGTCTTTTCCCTCATTTGCCTTCATCACCTCTCTAAAATATAAAATTACATCTTCACTTATATTGTTAACCTTTTACTATGCAGGTAAATCATTTTAATGTTTTTTCCGGTGATAATCAACGTAAGGCAGGGCCCCGTATTTTATTGATATATTGAAGTGTAACTATGTAATATTATCATTGATTTTTAATAACAAGAGTTAAAAAGAATCAGAACATTATCAAGAAATGAGTGAAAGATTACAAAACATGTCCAAGACTCTGAGAAATTAAAATCGCCATTTACTTGATAGACTCACCATTTATTGGTACACAATTAACAAATTAAATATTTTTAAAAGCAAGACTTAACCAAATAGCCACAAAACAGAAAAATCACGTTTTTCTCTACAAACAAGCATTCACTCCTATGAGTCCGAGTTTATTTACGCTTTCACTATACAAGTGTTTTCATAATAATCTGCTTTGACAAATTACCACATTATCTCAAACATCAATCCAGAAAGAAGAGTCGTACTGTTGAACAATAGACATGTAATAGTTATTTTTGGATAACATAATAACACACGATCCTCTCAATCAGTCAGTTTAAAAAATCTGAAAAATAAGTCCTATCATTTTCTGTCTTTCTTGCTTTCTTTCTTTTTTAATCATCTCACAACAGAAAAAATTCAAAAGGGGACAATGACAAAAAAAGAAACGCTTATAGAAAAAGTAAAATTGCATTTCAAGTGACTTCAGCATTACCTACCATGCTGTTTGCTGTTCAACTCCCAAATTATCATGTTGTGCATAAACTTATATATTATGGTATTTTAATGGGTGTACATCAACACAAAAAATATACCCTACAAAAGAGAGTTCTGGGACCCGTTAAGGTGGTAATATATCACTGTGGCTGAATTCAAATGAACAGGGATTTATACCTATTTAGCTCATCTTGACACTCGCAAAGCTACTGCATCCCCCAACAAAAAATAATATAATAAAATTGAATAAATAATAATGATTGAATCAATTAAATGATTAAAGTTAATTTACCAAACAATGTTAATTAAGTAGATCAGTTTGTGCCTTGATTCCCCTCAGCAGGTTGTGAGGGAGAGTATTTTAAGGTCCACGCAATAGGCAATAAGCTTTCTAATTAACTCTCCCTTTGTATGTAAGAGAGGCCGAAGCTTGCTTTTGGGGAAATATTCAAGTTTATGGCCTTATTTGGGTGTTCGGGGAAATCACTGAAAGCACATTTTCTATGTGCAGAAATTTCTGTGGAACCATTAACCAAGAATGAATTTCTTAAACCCCCTTTACAAACTAAATTAAAAAAAAAGTGCATTTCCCGTTGACAACATTCAGTACCAATACCCTGCAATTATATTCATTGCTTAAATAATCTCACAAACCAAACTGCCAAACCCAACAAAAAAATGTAATACATGCAAATGCAAATGCAAATGCACAACTCTCACATAGACACACACAAACAAACACGCAAATACACAAACTACATGCACAAACACTACACAGACTTGGAAATGCAAAGCTCTTACCACTGTTTTAATTAATGGACATTGTCTAGTTTTTCAGCCTTGTGTTAGTCACCTATTCTGGCTTTCCTAATGGAAAACACTCCATTAAAGGCTGAGTAACCAATTAACAATCCACAACAAACTGAAACTTAGAGCTAGTCCCTCTGTGCACACATGGACACCTAATTAATTAGCATTAGTTGTGATTAATAATTACGGCCCTTTAAAGGTAAATCTGCAGCTCTTGTGACAGGCTGACACTACAAAGATGTCTGTGTTAGCAGGAGGATTTATCTGGGGAGCAGCTCAGGGATTTTAACATGTTGCTCACAGGCCTGACAAATGGCCTATTAATTATCTAATGTTGTCTGACAACACAAGCTTGATAAAGATATATGTTTGTACACAGTGCACAAAGCAAGATATGGCAGATGGAAAGAGACATGGGCTTGTATGTGGATGAAGCAGGGAGGAAGAGAATGCTTGCTTGTAATCAAATAGAAGTTTAAAAAGATGCATAGAGGGGAAAAAAAAATATTTTGTAATTTTAACTGTCTTTCACTTTATCCTTGAGGGAAAAGGATAATCACTAAATGTTGAGCTTTTCAGATTTTTGATATGAAGGAGAGTCAGTCAATTTTTGGATACTTTTCTAATGTCCTCCAACTCTGGTCATCAATTATTTCAACTCTTAGTGAAAGAACAAAACATTTATTTTTCAAGAAAAGCATACAGGCGGAGAGAATATATCGATAATGCCGTGAGGTTTTCATCTCAAATCCACAAATTCTGACATGATTGACATCAAGGCACTAGCAATATTCAGCTTAAAGGCATCTCTGTCCTTTTATATCCCTGTTTCTGTTCTGCAGCATTTTCTTATTCCTGAGTGGTGACCCGTATTCTTAGTGGACAGTGGACAAGAATGAGAATAAAGGGGGAAAGGAGGGTGGTTAAGGAAGTGCAAATTAGTATTTTTAGGATGAATACAGCGCAGTAAGTTTTGACAAATAACAGATTGACAAACCACAGTCAATTGTAGCAAGGGATTTTTAGCCTGGGCCAAAATGTGGTGATGCACCATTGATATATGGAGACACACACTTCGTCTCAGTTCGATTCAGTTCCAGTTCACACCATAAACATATCCCAACATCAATGCTTTTGATTTGTTTTTCAGACCATCTGAGCCTTTTCTTCCCTCCATCTTACTGGTCCTATTTCTATCTTTTAAAAAGCAGCTAGATATAAAAGAGAAAAACTTACTGAAAAGAGACAAAGCAATATAGAAATACCTTCAACAATTACGATTTATAAATCCAAATCAATGCTTACCATAAAGTTACATTTGCAATACATTTCATGAAATGGATTTAGAAGCGCTCTTACTCTGCTCTTTATTGCTTCGGTCAGTTGCTTTCATGTTGTGGCTAAATGCCACGAAGCTCTAATATAATTATGGCTCACAGTTGTCCACATTTGAGAAATTGATTCCTTTGATGAAATGTGAGTGAGGATGGTCTGTGCAAGGCAGAAGGGAGGGGGGCATCTAAAGTATCCGAAGTGGTTATTGCCACCAACCCCCCAGGCCTAAGGAAGGCCCCCTGGGTACCAAAATACCAGCTCAACCCAGCCCAGCCTGGCCTGGTCATTAGGAGAAATGATAGCATATGTGCTTTGTTTAAGTTTTATGTCTTCATAATGCATTACACAATTAGATTGATTTGACAATTTCCATTATACTTAATAAAATATTTATGTAGGCCTGAGGATGGTAGTTATCAAAGGGGAGCTCGAGTTTGCTGTGAGACGTCCATCACTCAGTTAAAGCTGTGTCTGCAAATGCAACTACTTTAAATTAACACTACTAATACATTCATTTAAATGTTTTTAACATTATAAAATATATTTTGTCAGTCAATTGACCACCACATAGCTAAGTGTTCCATATGAACAACTGGCCACATCTGATGGGGACCATATGCATGAAGTCATACTTCATATCGGTGTATAAATAACCTTATCCCAAACTGAATGCTGCAGGGTAAAAAAAAAAGGCTGGTGGGCATTCGGCACATTACAGTGCAATTGGCCAATCTCCCAACAGATTTTTTTTTTGTTGAAGATCAGTTTTGGCCACATACATTTCTTGCTACGGCACATTAGCTTTACATTCGCCTCAGTTGAAACCTGGAAATACAAACTGTTTTGGCAGCAAGCAAAAATTGTATCCTGCTATTGTTAGTCCTGTTGATTTATATTTTTACTAGCTATCCATTATGGCTAGTCCAGCACAAAATGTCATGATGTATGAAGAAAACCCAGCTCTGAATTGTCCTCTTGTAATTCTAGGTTTTTCACTGTATCACAAAAAACAAAGAAACAATAATAATTCCACAAAATACCCTAAAGGTAATCGTGCTCAATAATTTACCTTTTTCATATATTTTTCTTTTTATTTCATTCCTTTCTATTACCCTAGAAATCTCTCTTTTTTACCTGTCTCCCTTGTTCCCTTCACACCTTTACAACATACATAGCAACTCCGCATCCATCACAGCCTAGATATTTAAGGAGCCAAATTGGTCTCATCTGTCTCAATGTTAGATGCAGATGGAGTTTGTTCTGCTGAGGGAGGTGCAGTTAGTCACCCCCGCTGCCCCCACCCCTTTAATCTAATGCCTTAAAGCCAAGTCACCCAGCTCCACTATAAAGCCACATTAAAGGGCAGAGTGGTAAAGTGACCACTACATTGACCACTCAAACTTTTAGTTCCATTCAGTTTTTTTTTGTTGTTGTTGTTTTTGGTGTTTTTTTTTGTTTTTTTCTCAATCGCATTTTCCCATCTACCCTTCATTCAGTCTCTTCCCTTTGCTCATTCTTGTTCATTTATATCACTATCACACCACTTCTAAGCATGAGCAGTTGTGGCCATTGTGCAATCCACAGTCTAGGCGCAAGCAGCCAAGTCAGGCCAGGCTCATTAATAAAGGCCTAAATGAGGCAGCATGCATAAAACATGAAGTGCCCCATGCTGCCGTAATGAACTGCTGCTCTATAATTACATTTCAGAGCTGTAAAATGAAGACAAAATATTTGAAGAGGGATTCTGTCACCTCTCTGCAGATGCAACACTAATCACAGGCATTCTGCAAGGCCCTTGGGGTCTACCCCTGACAGAGAGCAGGGGCTAAATGCCCAGGGCTGCAGCATTGGCAACACCCTCTCACTAATGGGACATAATTGAATAATTACTGATTAGAAAATGGGGGAGAAGTAATAACATTGCCCAGTGTGTTATCTGAAATTATCCAATTGGGAAGGAGAACATCTTAATCTGGAATATGAAGGAATAAGAGAATTCAGGGATGGGCTTTTGTCTCTGAAAATATTCTTCATAGATAACATAGGAGGTTGTGCAACAGTTGTATTTATTTGCAGAAACATGGGTGAATATATCGATATAACTGCCCAGGAAATTGAAATTCTTGTTTTTCAAAACTTACATTTTTCAGGTTTTCAAATCAAGCCTAAAACCAGCAACCAAAACAGAAGTATTGCTGAAAGACCAACATGTGCACATTATACACCCACACAGATACATTCAGTGACAAGCCTGGAGACAGATAGGCCTCTGGATGAGAGATTGGAGTTCCACCCAGGGGTGTCACACAGACAGTTAGAGTGTTGCTGGAGTGACAGGGTGACTGCTGTGACATAATGAAGGTGCTGTGGCTGTCACAGGGGGTCAGTGGTGATCACATTGCCTGGCTGTTGGAGGTGTGGGGGGTTAAGGACACATGTAATGATTCCCTCCAAAGACAAATGGCCCTAAACTCTGGACTGAAACATCTGACAAACTTGCACTCATCACTTTGACACCTTAAAGACACATAGTCACTTCTGATACAGAGCCACCTCAAATAGATTCTGCAGAGACAGAATACAATTAGATATATCCTATGTCATGTGAAAAATGTACTTTTTTTGTAGACAATGATATTTTCTTTTGTGCATTTCGTTTCTAATTCACATAGGCTTCTAATGGATCATACAAGTTGCACCTATTTTTTTCCATGACATCAAACAGTCTTCACATAATATTTCAACTTTTTTCCGGAAAGATAAAGTTTATTATTCAAATCACTCATCTTGTACCTACAACGTATTAAATCATATAACTTAGGAATACAAAATAATTACTTTTTTATACAAGATGGCTCTCTTGTTCCAAGAAGGTACAGTCATTTCCCCACAGGTGATTTTCCCTCCAGACAATTGATTATTTACACGATGTTTTTGACCCAAAGTAATAAATGACTGAATAGAAACCAAGGCAAAATGGTTCAGTTGTTTACACTCCCACCAAACAGCAAGAGGGAGAGTGAATGGTTGTATAAATATAAGTGCCCCTATGTTCAACCAGTGTCATTGGTTATGTCCAACATTCCTTTGCCCTTGTGTGCATGTTAAGCTGTAGCAAGAAAGAAAGAGTTTGTTTGAGTTTCAAATTTCCCTTTGACGAAACACTGGGATTGAACAAGAAACATTCGAGAAAAAAACGAAAGAATATGTGAGTGAATGAATGCCACTAAACATGCAGTTTTAACAAAACTAACAACGAAAAAACAGAAATTGGGTCTTAAGTGGTTTTGTAAGATATTTGCCTGTTTGTTACAAAACAGAGACAACAGGCTATGGATGAATTTGGTCATAAAGAGTATCATGGGATGCTTTATGACTTTTTCACTTGAGGATGATTTTCCTTTACTTCTAATAACCTTTTTAACTAAAAAAAAAAATGTTTTATAATTTTCCTTTTTTTCAGTACCATTTTCAGAAAAAGGGTACCTGTCATCATGTCCTCTTAATCCAGAAACGGTCTTCTTCTATCTTTAAAAGCATGAGCATTTGCAGGGTATAAAGAAATACTGAGTCACCATAACTGGGTCCTCAAAAAAAGCTGGATTTGGATACAGCCAGGGTCTGCTATGATAAAGAAAAACTATCAGTGAACATGAGTACTTTAATGTGACAAGCTGACCACCTACTACCAGCTGACATCCTCCATTTAATATTTTAAGATGTGAATAGACTTTGTCTGAGGCTTGCTTTCCACTCAGGGTCTGTTTGCCTCGAGTACTAGTCCAGCAACAGGCCAATTCTACCTTCACTTTGTTACAATACTTGTTGCATACAATAATGTTCATAGCAGCAGAGACTTTCCAAGCTACAGGGTGACATGTGGACCTAAGCCTTGAAAGGTACAGCTGAGGATGTTTGTTTAATGATTGTAGGAGGGCTAACATTCAGCTCCATGCCCCGAGCAACAAAATCCCCCTCAGAGCACTGAGGTTGTTTATGTTATTTGTTATGGTCGTCAAATTCCCTCTATTTTGAAGTTGATTTAACTGGGCAATATAGATGGATTGTGCATCTCTATGGTGATTGTCACGCTCTGCAATCCTCTACATAGTTTTGTATGGATATTTGCAATTTAATGCTGTACTTCATTGGACTGAAAGGCTCATTAGCTGTAGTTTGTCTCTGCTATGTGTTACTCCATTCCATCCAGCTGTAAATTAAATACAAGTGAGGAAAGGGACATTGTGGTATTACTCTGTTTGTGCTAAAACAATATTTTATTAATATCATTTTTTTGAGCTTTGAGTTTCAATTTCAGAAACTCTGCCAGTATCTCAAGATCAACAAAGCTACCTCGCTCTTAAATTTATTTCAATGTCAATGCACTTTGTTGCCTTTTTTCAGAAGCTGTGATACCTTCATCCTAATAGAGAATACAGTCCAAGGCAGCTCTAACTCTTACCCTTAAAATATTTTGTTACTTCATGCATGTAACAAGAAATAAATTTGACTGCAATACTGAAACTATAGTAAAAAAAAAATGCATATGTTGTATTGTGTTTGTTTGAATATCGCAGCATATTTAACTTTTATCTGAATATTAGGCTGAAACATTGGGTAGCCCACTGATGTTACATAGTTTAGAGACAGTGGCACTGAGGAAAAAAGATGAGGCAGAGCTAGAGGTAGCAGAGATCAAAATGCAGAGGTTCTCTTCTGGAGTGGTGAAGATGGATAGGAGAAGGTACGAGTCCATCAGAGAACCAACACATGTAACATGCTTTGGAGAAAAAGTCAGAGAGGCCAGACAGAGCTGTTTTTTTTTTTTTCGGACAAGAGGTGAGATAGTGAATATATTTAAGGATTCTTAGGTCAGAACTGCTGTACAGGAGGCATAGGGGAAGACTGAAGAGGAGATTTATGGATGTAGTGAAAGAGGACGGGGGGTTAGTTGGAGTGAAAGAGGAAGATGCAGAGCATAGGGTCAGATGGAGAGAGCTGATTTGCTGTGATGACCCCTGAAGAGAGCAGCTGAAAGGAAAGAAGAAGCTGAAGCATTGGGCAAGGTATGTGTGACGTGTTTTCCTGTGTGCCTGTGTATCTGTATGAGTTTAGTAAGGAGAATTCAAATAGAGAGCGACAGCTGCCAAATGACACTGAGATTAAGGTGGGAGAGCAGAAGGACAACAAGGAAGGAAGGAGAACATGACAGTAACAACAACTCAGATTACAATGACCCCCCATAACTCACACACACACATGCACACAGGTACACACACAGAGTAACGCACACATGCACACACAGTCCTTGAGAGAAAGTCAGATGTTTGAATGAGAAAACTGTCCTGTAGCAAGTATTCTGTGCATCATTTAGACACCAAAAATATGATTAAAATTCCTCACGTTGTTCTTTCTTATCCAAACAAACAGGATCCTTAAATAGAGTCATATGGGCTTCTTTAATGACTGACATTTTGTTGAAGAAAAATCCATAATGACCTGGTTTGAATCGTAAATACTTGGTGTTTGTTGAATGAGCAGCCAATATTCACCAAAGGAGTATTCCAAAGTCTGTGAGTGACATAAATAATGCTGACTTCAAGCTTTTGTCTTTTTTTGGTTGCCATGATTCAAACATATTCAAGTAACATGATTGGAATGCAGGAGAGATTGTATGAAAGTGTTAATCATGAAGAGAAACAGTTTATCAGGTAATGACTTACACCAAAACAGTAGATCCAAATTCATAGCTATACATGAACCTGATAGAGCTTATATGTCTGAATTTACGATTAATACATTTTAAATAGTTACAGTATCAAATATCAGATAATATATATTTTTTATTAATTTCAATCAGAACTGTTTAAGATGAATTTTCCTTCCATTGGCCCAGGAAACAGAACATATTCAGTGCATATTGACAGAGGGGAAAACAATTCTAAATCAAACTGGGAAAAAGTATTTATTTATCTATTTCCGGAATAACAAGATGTATTTGTGCTCCTGTAAAAAGTCAAGAACGGAAAGTATCCCCGAAAGACATTAAAGAGTTCTGAGCAAAAAATAATCATTCCAATTTAGCCTTCTGTATGTTGAAAAAAAATCAGTGGAGGTTCACTTTTTCCACATAATGATAACTATGTTGAGTAAAAGAATAGTAACTTTAAACCAAATATGCCACAGCGATGTACATAGATGGAAATCAATTGTAATTAAAACTGAACAAGTGTTCCGCTTTATACACTCAAAGAGTGGATTGGTCATTAAATACATTTTCATCAGTTATTGGCAAGAGGTTTTAAATGAAGTCCATGCTTCTGCCTCCTTTGGGATAGCACTCAATGCTTTCACACTTGCATGGCAAATTTAGCCATGCTTGCTTTGCAATCAAAAGGCAGCCAAATTAAGTATCAAACCGTTTACTGTTTTATGTCACTCTCCAAAACAATCTGTATTAGAAGCACTTAATTAAACTTTCAAATTGAAATGTACTAATCAGTTTGTGGCAGAGTGAGCACTTGTTTCCTCCCCACATGAAACGCTACAGCTAGCAAGCCGAGGCCAATGCCTGCTCATTAACATGAAGGTGTGATTTGCATATCCTGATGGACTGTTCCAGTTTTTAATATCCCTCTTTCTGCTCTTACATCAATCATGGAAGAGGGAGGCCACCATAGGCCACAATTAACCCTCCAAATCTGCTACTAAACAAATATTACAAGAGTTCACTCATTTGGAGATCAAAAAGCCACTTGTCCATTATATAATTGAAATGACGGTGAAGTGTTGCACTTCTGAAGAGCTCCATAATTACCAGCTGTTAATTGCAGACTTGTGGTGGCTCATTTTTAATTAAAAAGACCAGCTAGTTGCTGGACGATAAGCAACATTCGAGAGGCAAACGGTTTAATCAACAAAGCAAGAGGAATTCGCTTCCACTGTGGCCAGCTGCGGACTGGAGAAATCTTCAAATAACCCAAGGAGATTAAAACATGTCCATTAGGACCAGTCAGGTTTTATTCGGGGTGGCAGGAGCGAGGTGCATTTGAAGTCATCCCGCCACAGAGTCCTCAGCGAAGCACGGCTGGGGGTGTGGGACTAATCAGCCCACTGCTGGCTCTGAGCGCTCAAGTGGAGGAATTGGACTCTGCTGGTGTTGAGAAAAAGAAGGGAGAAAAAGGACAGAGAAAAGGAAGGGAGGGTTCCAGAGAAGGAGTGGCGAAGTCCAGGCACCCCATCACTTTCCCACTCTTACTTTCCCTCATCTTGACCAAGCCTATTTTGCAAGTATCTTCATAACTAAACTATACATCTTATTCCTCAAACATTTGTCACAAAAAGACAATCCGAGCAAGTGTGCCAGATCTATGCAGGAAATGTCAGAGCCCACGGACAATATACAGTATAAACAATCTTTGGTCACTTCAGATGAACCGGAGAAAGCCTTTCCACCTATTTTATGACCTTTTGAACCATCGCAGCAGAGTGTAAACTAAACTGAAAAACCCATGTTTCTATAACTCATGCAGTGTTTATATGAAAGAGACAGTTACCTTGGTCAGCAACTTTGGGCTACTGCCACGCTTCCAAAGGTTCTCAGTGCACCAGTTGCATACAGTACATGACTATGAGGATGTGATAACCTCATCCACCCTTTCTATGACCCCTCTGCTCCCTCACTGATAAAACTGTCTGCCAGGAAGTGTCCTTCGTTATGTTTCCTCCCTCTCATGCTCAATCAACACCTGTCACCATGGTGATCAGAACAGCGATGGATTACATGTGTAGATTGAAGAAGTAATAACAGAATAACTATAGGGGCTTCCCAGACCCCCAGTGTGTCACGACTCTTTTAGATAAAGGGCCCTGGGTTTATCTAAGGAAACAGTCGCGAGGGCTAGGATGGTCTGGCCTCACTGACAGATTAGTCCAGGCCAGGCCCACTTCCTGCCTGCTGAGGACACTAATTAGAGGGCAGGACTGACACCACAATAAGAGCTGACAGTTGAATGCACTTAGTACAGCTTCACACAATCCGCTGCTGTATTAGTACAGCAGCCATGCCAAGCCATAAATTTCATCACATTAGCTAGTGCTTATCTGATGTGACAAAGTTAACCTGGATTGTATTTAGACAGAAGACTTACAAGGGCATTTCAGAGAAAATTGGCGGGGTGCTGCTTATTCAGTGTAAATTTTTGAAGTGCTAAATATGAACAATGTGTAATTTGACAACCCTTCCAACACACACCTTGTGCATATGCACGAACCCCCTACTGAATGGGCTTACACACACACACACACACACACACACACACACACACACACACACACACACACACACACACACACACACATATATATATATATATACACACACACATACACATATACATATATATGTATATGTATATATGTATATATACATATATATACATATATATTTATATATAGACACAGAGAGACAGAAAGAGAGAGAGAGGAGTTACAGTTTATGAAAATAACTATGAAATAGTTTGTTACACTAATGTACACTCAGACTCTCTTATATCCATGCTTCATTATCAAATTTAGGAAACATATACATATACACAAAGGCAAAATGTACAGTTTATCTACATCTAGCTACAGGAATTAGCCCAAGTTATTTCAGAACATCTCCATTATTTTCATACTGATTGCTTTTGCCTGCTTTGATAATAGCTGGAATATTTTTGTTCCTTTTTTTCCAGCGGTGTTGTTTGGTGTGTAATGTTGCAGTGCGCATGTGTGTGTGTGTGTGTGTGTGTGTGTGTGTGTGTGTGTGTGTGTGTGTGTGTGTGTGTGTGTGTGTGTGTGTGTGTGTGTGTGTGTGTGTGTGCGCATGTGTGTGTGTGTGGGATAAATATAGAG
>CAAKHD010003264.1:3487-74835 GCA_901007705.1 Fistularia tabacaria | reverse complement strand
CCTGGGTCTTCCCCGTGGTCTCCTCCCAGATGGACATGCCTGGAACATCTCCCCCGGGAGGCGTCCAGGAGGCCTCCTGACCAGATGCCCGAGCCACCTCATCTGACTCCTCTGTATGTGGAGGAGCAGCGGCTCTACTCTGAGTTCCTCTCAGATGGCTGAACTTCTCACCCTATCTCAAAGGGAGAGTCCGGCCACCCTGCGGAGAAAACTCATTTCGGCCGCTTGTTTCCGCGATCTCGTTCTTTCGGTCACCGCCCACAGCTGGTGACCAGAGGTGAGGGTAGGAACGTAGATCCACTGGTAAATGGAGAACTTCACCTTCTGGCTCAGCTCCTTCTTCACCACGACAGACCGGCACAGAGTCCACATCACTGCAGACGCTGCACCGATCCACCGGTCCATCTCCCACTCCATCCTTCTCTCACTCGAGAACAAGACCCTGAGATACTTGAACTCCTCCTCTTGGGGCAGGACCTCTTCCCCGACCCGGAGTGGGAACTCCACCCGTATCCGGTCGAGCACTATGGTCTCGGATCTGGAGGTGCTGATCCTCATCCCGGCCGCTTCACACTCGGCTGCGAACTGTTCCAGCGAGAGCTGGAGATCATGGCCTGATGGAGCCAACAGGACCACGTCATCTGCAAAAAGCAGAGACTCGATCCCGTGGCCACCAAACCA
Organism: Fistularia tabacaria; assembly: GCA_901007705.1. NCBI lineage: Eukaryota > Metazoa > Chordata > Actinopteri > Syngnathiformes > Fistulariidae > Fistularia > Fistularia tabacaria. The sequence continues at coordinate 74,154 of CAAKHD010003264.1, read as the reverse complement.
GATCCTCTCGACGCCCTGGCTGCGCACAGAAACTCTGTCCATAAAAATTCTGAACAAAATCGGTGACACGCTGGAGAGACCATGTCTCCAGGCTGGCCTGGGAGAGCCTTGGGGTCCCCCAGAAGACCTGGACCATGTGTCTGGGGAGAGGGGAGTCTGGGCCTCCCTGCTCCGGCTGCTGCCCCTGTGACCCGACTTCAGATAAGTGTCAGAAGATGTACGGATGGATGGATTGATAATGGTGTGATGTTAGACTGGTGACTCACCGACAGTGAGGTCCATGGTATGTCTTTCTCCCAGAGCTCTCAGTCTGTACAAACAACCACTTTGGTAATAATACTGGAGGAACTGGACAAAGCCTGGAGGAAGCGATATCGTCGATTCACTTGTATTGTTAATGCAACATTCTTTGTTCTAGTCACAATCTTTTCATGGCAACTGGGCTTGAATTTCTTCTGCTTGCTTTTTTTCTCCCCCTGAAGATGTTTTAGCCTTCATCTGCGAGGCTTCTTCATCTTAAAGGGACGAAATGCAAGTGCAAGACCTTGATGACTGATAACCTGCAGAGAAACATTCCTCGTTCTTCAACCACACATTCATGAGGCGCCCAATGCTTTGCCATTGCTAATCAGCCATTAAGTAAAAATCCCATGACCTGCATTTTTTGACCATTTTGAGATAATTTCTTGGCAATTTCTTCCTTTTTTTCCTTCATAGATGTTGCCAATTTTTTAAGTTATTTCTTAAAGGTGAATTACAATTAATTCCTCGCCGGGCGTTTGCTTTTTGAATGGTGGAACTGTGTTGATTTAAGATACGTTTGGCTTGTCTTATCCAACATAAGGCGTTGACAACTGTTCAGTATTTTTTGTCATTTGGCTTTTGTTTTATTCATTATTTTTAACTTGCGTCAACTTCCTAACATGAACATAAACCCCCGCCAGCAGGTAAAAACAACAAAGCCTAGACATTTGAATACAAAACTATAAAATATGTCGTAAGCCCTCATTAATGGTGCTACAGAGTGAACCTTCCATCTCCCCACAGTACTGGCCCCCTAATTCTAACGTAATTAAAAAACAATTACCGCAGACTTGATATTTCTTGTCATTTACTCTGTTAATCATCAATTGGTTAGCAGCATTAGAAGTCATCAGTTTCTCCAATATGTACATTGTGTGTTGAGTCCTGCTGTAACGGAGGTATGAACGATAAAGCCTTGAACTGCGAACACCAAATCTGCTTCACGCATCTCTGGTAGTCAGTTTAACCTGCATCCTGAAAAGAAAGCAGTGTTTGTAGCAACCATGTGACCCGTTTCCAGTCATCCTTTACCAAGACAGGAGGACCCAAAGAAAAGTCTTAAAATACGTGTACGCCAGTGCTTCTATCTGCATTGCATTTCCAACACAAGTTTTTCCAACCAAGAGCATTTTATGAGGCTTTGTTGATGTGAAGTACTTGTGACGATTGTGGGCGTCAGAGATGGACAGCCCAGTATGATTCATTATGTTTTTCCATGAATCTTGTTCAGCGTCACAGTTGAGACCTTTATACACAGTCAGGGACAATTATTGTGACATTTATAACATATTCAGAATGTGCTGGGGGGCAATAATGTGCTAGCAAAATATCCTTCAAACCGTTACGCCATCAGTGGCCTGAAATGTTGAAACAAGGCCGGGGGAACCCATGCTTTGCTGTTGATTATGTAAAATTCTTTCCCCATCATCCAAATGCTCCAGCAGAATGAGGCTCATCTGATCTGGGAGCACCAGTTGTGAGCTGACATAAGTGGCATCTAGTCTGGTCTTCTAGTCACGCCGCTGTGGTCCACTCGCTTTAGGGTTCAACATGTTGTGGACTTCTGCATACCTCGGTTATAAGCAGTTAATGGAATTAATATTGCCTTTCTACCCCCATTTCCTGCCCAGGAAGACTGCCATTCACTGGATAGTTACTTTTTTTACACCATTCTCCAGTAGAGCAGCAGTTTCTGAAATCCTCACAGCAGCCTGTCGGGCACCATCACCAATAACTCACTTTAAATGGTTTTATCCCTGTTCTGAACCCCAGAGGGTCGTCTGAGCTAGGTTAGTGACCTGCGTCCATGTGATTGGCTGACTTGGTGTATGCAATAACAAGAAGTTGAAAATGTTTATCAAACAATGTGGCGAGTGAGTGGAATGTACTGCATGGACTTGCAGATTTAAGTATTTAGGTGTGGATAATGCGCAAGTTTCTTACTTTGATACTGGCAATAACCAAGAAACTGGCTCCTGAATATCTGGTACTGAAGTCCCTCAGGCCTGAAAAACAAGCACACAAAAACAAGACTTTACTATTAAAGCAGAAATTGGCATTTACTTCCACTCTTGTCTGTTGGCCCTGATGTAAGTAATCTCTCTGAGGCAATTTTTTGCCATTTTCAGTTCGTTCGCAAATACAATCTTTACCATTTTTTAATAAAAACCAAAACTTAATTTCAGGTAATTTCTTACAAATGTTCTTTTTTCTTGTTTACAAATTTCGTTGCTATGTATAAGGTACTTTCTTGCTCATAACTTCTACAGCAAGTGAACTGGTGCCTCACCAGGTCAGCATGACTCCAGATAGGAAGGTCGACACATAGTGATGAAAAACCCACCAGCCTCGGATCCTGGATCAACATGTGACATTCTTTTGTGACGTCGTCAACTATCAGTTTACAAATAAAGTTTAGAAAAAGACAGTAGATCAGACCTTGAGCCATTGCTGATGAGGATACTCTCCCGGATGGTGAGCGTGCAGTAATACCACACCAGCAGGAAGTTGAAAAGGGCATCTAAGACTCTGAAAATATAAAATAGCGCAAACTAAAACGGACTTCAAAAAAATAAGTGAAATTAAAAAATCCAAAAATTCATGCCGCTTTTGTTTTTATTACTTGAAATATTTTGGTTTAACTTAAACGGTCTTTAACAATAACTTTTACACACAATATAACTGAACAACATTAACAAAGAGTGTAGGACATGCATAAATAAGAATAAATATAGAAGAATATTCTCTTGCTTATTTTATGACTTTTTGGTTGAAGAATCAAAAATGTGAGGCAATGTTGGCAGTAAACTGCCAAAATAGGTAAACAATTCTGAGTTTTCACAGAGTCGACATCCAAATAACTTACTAGCATATCTTTTAGAAGTAACAAAAACAAAAACATATATATCATGGGAAGAAATAAACCTACTTGAAATTTCAAATTTAGCATTTTAAAAACAAAACAAAACAAAGCAAAACTAAACTAAACAAAACTAAACAAAACTAAACTAAACTAAACTAAACTAAACAGTATTTTCCCGTTAATACTGATAGCAGCAGTATATTTTTTAAATAGTTAAAATTTTGAGAATCTCTTACTCGGTTTCTATGCCACATTCGAGATGGCGATTTCAGATGATTTTTGGAAACAATCAAGAGAAATTGTAGAGAGGGAAAATAAAAGTAGGAACAATTACTGAATTGGAGAACAAATTAAACTCCATCTTTACCCAAATAATAAAAGCTTTAAAATCTTTTTTTAAAATGTGATGACCAATCACCGAATGGAGATCCCATCCTGATCCTCTGAAAAAATGATTTGAATAAGAAAGTCAATAATTTTACGACTCAAAAGTTGAGTAGTAAATGTACAAACCTGAGAAGGAAAGTTTCTTTGATTGAACAATTGTTTTCCATTTCTTTTCCAGTCCCATTCTCAAAAATTGCAGATTAATCCCAACTCCGGGATTATAGGTGTTTCATTTTCTGTTCTATTTCAACAGATTCTAAAAGTAAAACACTTCTTTCCTATTATTTTTCATCTATAATCATGAAAAAATATTCCCTTGAGCAAAATCAGCAAAAGTGTAATCCAAAATTTGGTGGTTTTTTTACCCCAATCAGATATTTCAATAATCCCATCCTCCTTAAAATAACTGATAAAATGACACATAATTGATCATCTGTTAGGATACACTGCACATCTTTAGCAGGACAAAATCTACAGTGAAATCTGACCTATAGCTGAAGAGAAAGAGGCAGGTGAAGGAGAAGAGGAAGAGGATGACGGTCAGCGCCAGTTTGAATTTCTCATATTCATCTTTGTAGGCAAACCTGTTGGAGAAGAGACATAATGACACCACTGGCTAATAGGGGCTCATATTTTGAAGCAGTGCAGAGCCGTTTACTTGGACTGTTTGTTGAGAAGCGTCACGTTGATGTTTCCCAGAACCAGAGTGAGATACAACCTGCATGACAAACGTTGGAGAATTTGTTGAATAGATTTAATTGTCCCCCCCACACACACACACGTTTTATCAAATACTAACAAACCCATTCTTCTTGGGCAGGAAAGCTTCCATCTCAGAGAAACAATCCGTTCTTTCTCTGATCGAGTCCTGGATCTCGGTGATAGACTCGAGATCCTCCGAGCTGAGCTTCGGTGATGGCTGATCTTCCTTGCATCTGTTCATTTGAGAAATAAATGTTACAGCAGTTGAATTTCATCGGTCACATCGATTGTGTAACATGTACATTTCACCTAAAAGAATTGACGATGAATTTGTTCATCCCGAAAGGTGGCCATCTGAATATTGTATTACAGCAGTGACAACGGGAAATGTTAACATTTACAAACACAACTGTAAAAAAAGAATGAAAAAAAATCCGACAAGAGGTCAAGTGTTTGAAAAGAGTTGCAGACCTGAAACAGGAAAAGCACTTTCATCTAAACTATGAGGTAGCTTGAAGTTTAAAATTTTGTTTCTTGTCATTTTTGATGGGATGTTTTGGATGTTATCTCTTTACATCTTGGTAGATGTTATCTTTTTACCTCCTCCTCAATGACTCGATTCCAGCTGCCGTTTTTAGGTACTTTTATGGTAAATATTTCCTTGTTATTTAGAATTTTAGTGAGTTGATGCTGATTCAAACAATGCCTTGCAATGTTTTTCGGACATTTTATTCAGATTTTCTTTCTCTGATCTTGCTGATTGTCCATTATTACTTATGGCAACTTTCCATAATTTTGATACAAGATAGAGCTGCCTGAGTTTGACCTGACCAGGTTCCAACCAGCAAACATTGTCAGAATGTAAAAAAAACAAGGTCATATGGCTGATGACACTCACTCCTTCAGTGAGGCGTCGAGCTCCCGCAACTTCTTCCTCTGACGTGCAATTGCTCCACTGCAAGTGTTCTGCAACCTGGTCACTTCCTCCAGCTTCTGCTTGTATAGACGGTGGGTGTCCTGGAGTAGAGAAAATATCATTTTTCCAATACTGATAAATTTCTTTAGGTTTGTTATTGGAGGATCCAACCCCTGGTAAGGTCTCCCAAGGCAAGGTGCTCTGATGTGAAGGTTCAGAACGATTGAAAGGGACTCTGATAATCAGCAATACAATGAAGCACGGCACCCTACCCTGAATAGGACAAGGGTAAAGGGTTCACAAAAAACTAGAAGCGGCTGCCCAGTGGATTCAGTCAGAGGTGAACGTGTGAGCATGGCAAGCTGTTTTGGCACAGGAATTTGACCTCGTTGGTGAGGAAGGAGCCAGAGCCGGTGCAAATGGCCCCTACTAGAAACAGTCAGATGCATCACTAAGCCCCCCGAGAGGGATTGAACTCTCCTTTGTCTGGAGTCACCCAGGGTGAAAAGCGGCAGCCGGATGAGGGGATACTCACTTGTCCCCTGACGGGTGCCAAGAGATTTTACCCTCAAATGAGCAGGTCACGTTCTTTAAACTATATAGAGGTTGGGAGAGCTCTAATATTTGTTTGAGGTTATGTGAGGTAACAGTCTGTCTGAGCAGCCAGCCTGCATGCAAGGACTTAGTTCTGTTCCTACTGAACAAATTTCTTCTGCATTGCATGGGAGGTGAGAGATGACAAATCCGAATGATCTATGTCTATGGTGTCATCTTTTTGGGGCTTCGGTTATGTAATTGATGTTTGTAAACTTGGGAATCCATGGTGTGCAGCAATGGTGATGGAGGCAATCAAGCAGAAAAAAAAAACAGACCAGAAAATTAGGCATGGTTTCCCCTGAGGACTTTTGAAACTACTGATGAGTACCAGAGATTTGAAGGGGCTCGAGTTTCAGTGGCTGCGAAAGACAAATCCGGTGTGAGAGAAGCTTCACCAGGCCGCCAAAGACGTTCTAGTAGCATCGCAGAGGCTCTGACAAACTATCAGATGACTGAGGAAGGAAAGGACTTGGGCCAAGCTGTCAGCAGTACTGGAGAAGACCTGTTAACCTTGACAGAGGACAGCACTGGGCAGTGGAAAGAGCACTTTGAGGAACTCTGAGATATAAAAGTTTTTCATGGAAGAGGTACAGCTGGAACGCTCTCTTGTTTTATTTTGAAATATATCCACAATTTCAGTTACGGTAAAATTACTTCCTGTCGGGAGAAAACGAACTTTTATTTCTAAGGATTAAACCGGAAGTTCGTGCATGTGATGCAGTACCTTGACGACGAGGAAGGCGAACCTGCCGGGATACGGTAACACAACATGGGACGGGGCACAGGAGTAGGTCTAAGAAAGATTTCTTTTACGTTTCTTTGTATGTTAGAGTGTTTCAATTTAACTATTCAGATTATTTCAACAGTAGACCTTTTTTTTTTTTTTTTTAACTGGAGTTGTGCTACAAATCCCATTAATAGACTTTAAATAAGTTGAAGCCAAAGCAGCCATTAGCAATTCCATTACTGGCAAATAACACAATGCATCATAAAGCTTGCGTTGACTTCATACATGTCAAATAAAGCAGTCGCGTTCATGTTCCCGGGAAACTGTCGACGGTTGAACTCCATCCGACTCACTCGGAATACTTCGGCCGCCCCACAGAGCCGCTGTCTGGGCTGCTGAAGGCGTATCCTTCCGTTCGCCTCCGACCCTCCCACTCCACTTGGTGACTAAACCCGGAGAGGGCGCTTCCATAGGCAGCGTAGGCTTACATTTCACGGTACGAAACTTACATGGATTTGTTGGTAGTCCTTCTCCAAATCCTCCCATTCCCGAAAGCACTCGGACACTCCCGTCGGACTGAATAACATGTTTACCCCCGATTCCGGTGGACAGACTGTCCGAGTTCAGAAATAGTCATTCTCCGTTGAGCAACAAATGTGATGATGTAGCCAAAACTTATTCAGGAAACGAGTTGCTACTTCCTGTTCGAGCCTTCGCAATATTACACGAATGTACTTAAAACTTCCAACTTGATGGACTGCTATGTTTTAACCAACTTTGCCACATTAACGTTAACCTTCATGGCATAAACTGCAAAATCGACCACCTTGCTAACAGCGTTCGTATCATTAATCCTAATGACAACTCAATTCATTTCAAAACTGTTGTTTTGAGTGGTTCACAACAGCAAATGCGAGTGGAGCTTGAACGGACTCAACGCATTCGTGCTCTTATTTACAGCGTGAAACAGCACTTCCGGTTGTGCCACAACTGGCGTTTGTGCATTTTAACGTTTTAAAGGTTTGTCCAATCAAACGTCTCGTCTCCACTCAAGACGAGTCCTTTTGGCCAATCAGCGAGTGTTCCCTTCAAAATATACATTGCCGGGTATTTCGACATGAAGCCCAGAGCTCAGCCTCCATGAAAGACGTCTGACACGTTTTCATCTTTGTTTTACCTTGGATTTGGTGTGAAACGCCAAATTACGAACAATCAATATAGTCTCATTGATGCAGATTGATACAGTTGTCTGTATTTGGAGGTCCAATGAGAAGTAAACCCTCTCCTTCAAGAAACTGTTAAATTTAATTACTGCATTACTGGTAATTATTCTGATTTAATCGCGGATGTTATAAATGATCTCATAAATGTTGCTAAATCACATGGAAACTGGAGCCAAAATATTATTGGGGGCTTAAAACCCACAGTTTTATTCTGAATAACAATATTTGCATAGTTATGAGCAAATAACATCTCATCTCAGAGAAATTAAAATAAAACAAGAATCACAATTTAGATAGAAAAGAGTGAAAGAGAGTGTGAGACATTAAGTTTGGAGCACTACATTTCGTTGGTTTTGTTTTAAATATAAGCTCAACCGTACAAATCAAGATAACCCCCTGTGTTAACATAATTTTTTTTTTATATTCCAGTGAGAAACAAATTTGATTTAGGTAGTTTATATAATGTATATGGGAGAAGAGTGATTACATTAAATATATCCACTGCAACACAGGGAAAATCGCAGATATAAGAAACATTAATAAAGCTGTGGATAAAGATGCATTAAGCAAGGCTATGATAGTTAAAAAAAACAATAAAAGATAGAAAGGAAAAAAGACTGGATAAGAAAACATGAATTACTTATTGTTGCATTTTAAGGAGTCAGCCTGTGTATAATAACTGAAAAGCAGCCTCACCATTTTCTTGTTAAACAAAGAAAAATCCAACAACTTTGGAGCTGGCAAAAAATTCCTGCTTCTTATTAAAATCTAGAGATATCTGTGACCTTCTGCCCCCTGGTGTGAAGCTCCCAGTCAGACAGCTGCTGGATGAAGCCACTGTTTGGCCTCATGTCTGGTTTACATTTCTGCAGTAACCTCCAGGCCTCCTGTGAAGTCAGATTGGCAGAATAAATCCTGAAAATGCAGTTAATAGAAAAGAAGTACTGCACTATGACTATTCTTCTCCAGAGCTGCTTGAGTTGATGGAGCAATGGTCAAAAGGGAGTCAGTTTGAAATCCATCCTGACTGATTTTACCCAGTTTTTTATGCCAGAGATACCTCTGAGATAAAAATCAAAATTCACGTCAGTTTAAACATCTATAACAATTATAACTGCAGCCAATGAGGTAGCAGTAAAATATGGGGCTACTCCAGAACTTGATGTAAAGGTTCATCCATCCATACATCTTCTGCCGCTTATCTGAAGTCGGGTCACAGGGGCAGCAGCCGGAGCAGGGAGGCCCAGACTTCCCTCTCCCCACATGGTCCAGGTCTTCTGGCGGGACCCCAAGTTGCTCCCAGGCCAGCGTAGAGACATAGTCTCTCCAGCGTGTCCCGGGTCTCCCCCCTCCCAGATGGACATGCCCAGAGTACCTCCCCTGGGAGGTGTCCAGGAGGCATCCTGACCAGATGCCCGAGCCACCTCATCGGACTCCTCTCCATGCGGACGAGCTGTGACTCTACTCTGAGTTCCTCCCGGATGTCCGAACTTCACACCTTATCTCAAAGGGAGAGCCCGGCCACCCTGCAGAGAAAACTCATTTCGTCTGCTTGTATCCGTGATCTCGTTCTTTCGGTCACCACCCCACAGCTGGTGACCAGAGGTGAGGGTAGGAACGTAGATCCACTGGTAAATTGAAAGCTTCACCTTCTGGCTCAGCTCCCTCTTCACCACAACAGACCGGCACAGAGTCCACATCACCGCAGACGCTGCACTGATCCGCCTGTCCATCTCCCGCTCCATCCTTCCCTCACTCGAGAACAAGACTTTGAGATACTTGAACTCCTCCACCTCCATTTATAGGCTGCGCCTATAAATTCCGTTCATAAAAGCTATGAACAAAATCTGAGACAAAGGGCAGCCCTGGCGGAGTCAAACTGTCACCGGAAATGGGCCGACTTACAACCGGCAATACGGACCAAGCTCCGGTCATATCGGGATCAAACAGCCCCTATAACGGGGTTTGGTCACCCATATTCCCGGAGCACCCCCCACAGGACTGCCCGCCGGACACGGTCCAAAAGCCTTCTCCAGGTCCACACAACACACGTAGACTGGTTGGCCAAACTCCCATGCCCTCTCGAAGAACCCTGCTGAGGGTATAGAGCTGGTCCACTGTTCCCAGACCAGTACGAAAACCGCACTGCCCCTCTTGAATCTGAGGTTCAATGACCTGGCAAACCCTCCTCACCAGCACCGCTGAATAGACCTTACCAGAAAGGCTGAGGAGTGCGATCCCCCTGTAGTCGGAGCACACCCTCCGATCCCCTTTTTTAAAAAGGGGGATCACCACCCGGTCCACCAGCCCTGGAAACCGGCACAGCCCTTTCAGAGTCTCCCAGCTCTGCCTCCCCATTGGAAGGCATTTCACGGGATTGAGGAGGTCTGAGAAGTATTCCTGCGACCGATCCACAACATCTTGCGTTGAGGTCAGCAGCGCCCCACTCCCACTTTACACAGTGTTGACGGAGCACTGCTTCCCCCTCCTGAGCCGGTGGATGGTGGACCAGAATCTCCCCGAAGCCCAGCGGAAGTCGTTCTTCATGGTCTCCCCGAACTCCTCCCATGCTCGAGCTTTTGCCTCGGTGACAACCGAACTCGCATGCCGCTTGGCCTGCCGGTACCTGCCAGCTGCCTTCGGAGCTCCTCAGGCCAAAAAGGCCCTGTAGGACTCCTACTTCAGTTTGACAGCATCCCTCACCGCTGGGGTCCACCAGCAGGTTCGAGGGTTGCCGCCCTGACAGGTCCCGACTACCTTACGGCCGCAGCTCCGTGCTGCTGCCTTGACAATGGAAGCGCGGAACATGACCCGTTCAGACTCAAAGTCGCCCGCCTCCCTCGGGACGTGGTTGTGGCTCTGCAGCAGGTGGAAGTCGAAACTCCCTCTGACAGACATTACCAGCAGAGCCTCACGTTACGTTTGGGTCTGCCAGGTATGACCGGCATCCTCCCCCACCACTGGAGCGAGCTCACTACCAGATGGTGATCACTTGACAGCTCCGCCCCTGTCTTCACCAGTGTGAAGACACCAGAGTGGACACCAAAGTGTCCGCGACACGCGGCCACAAGGTCCACCAAAGAACTGTGGCCTAAGGTGCGTTGGTGTCAAGTGAACATATGGACACCTTTACGCCTGAACATGGTGTTTCTTTTGGACAATCCGTAATGAGCACAGGAGTCCAATAACAAAAAAACACTTGGGTTCAGATCGGGGGGGGCGTTCTTCCCAGTCCCGCCCTTCCAAGTCGCACTGTCGTTAACTACGTGATCATTGAACTCTCCCAGTATAAAGGGGCAGTCCCCAGAAGGAGCGCCTTGTCGTAGCCCCCCGAGGGACCCCCAGGAAGGGTGGGTAAACTGAACTGCTGTTGGGTGGATAGCCACAAACAACAGTCAGAACCCGTCCCCCCACCTGAAGGTGGAGGGAGGCTCCCCTCTCGTCCACCGGGTTGAACCCCAACGTACAGGCAATTGTTTACCGTCATGAGAGTCTTCTGAGGCGCGCTTTGTTTGATCCCTCACCAGGGACCTGTTTGCCTTGGGTGACCCTTCCAGGGGCATGAAGCCCCCGACAACATATCTCCCAGGATCACCGGGACGTGCAGACCACGGTAAGGTGGCAGCTCAAGGAGGGGTGTAAATGTTCAGTCAATGCAAATAACAACACAGTAGCACTAGGCTGCTGTTTTTAGATGCTTGGCATCATTAGCTTTTTTTTTTTCCATTTACATGATGTATGTATTTTTAAGGCAAAATATTGAAAAATGGATAAGTAAATAAATAAATAAAGCGTACATTGATAACATACATTGGAATAAGCAAAAGAATAGAAGTAGCCCTTGTTATTTGTAAGGAAAGTCTGTTGACAGAAGAGCTGCTCCATTAGATATCTACCAGCTGTTACAACCGACTTTACTGGAGCAAGAAGAAAGTCTCTAGCTTCTCATCCAAATCTAGTGTGAAGCCCAGTCCGTCAGCAGCGGGAGAAAAACAACTGAAAAAATATAATTTCGAGTCATTTAGTTAATAATCTGTGAGTGTTTGGAACTTTGCTTGATCGGCACAAAAACTTGAGAAAAAAATTAGGAACAGAATATATGTGTTAGAGAGGTAGAGATTGAAAAATGGCTACATTGAGATTGTCAAACTTTTTTTAAACAGTTACTGTAAATGATCCTGCTGGGCAGGCCTTCAGGAGCAGCTAATCCAGAGATATCTTCTAGATGTACCCGCAGTATTTTCCAAGTTATTTTTAATGAGGTGGAATGAATTCAGAGGCAAGGTTGTAAATGCGCTGCTCGTTCAGTTTGCTTGCAGATTGTTTTATGATATTTCAAAAAGCGATACGTGTGCTTCTTTTGCAGGAATGAATAAACCAGGCCATGATATTCTTCAGAACTTACTCTCTTAGAGAACACAAATTGCTATTTTCATTTTTCCGTTTAGCAACATCCAGAAAACAGGTTGAATCCTGTAGGTGTTACACAAAAATGAATAAAAATGTAATGTTCATTTTTTTAATGTATCTATAATGTATCTACGTATCCATTTTAACTTCAGCTCAACTAGTTACATTTTAAGTTTTGTAAAAAAACAAACAAAAAACAAAGTAAAGTACACATGCGCTATCATGAGAGGCGATGGTGCTCTAACAGGGTTATAATTGTCTCTATACATATAAGAGCCGGATAGATGCAACCATAACATTCTCCATCCTGTGCTGTCTAAAGTCAAAGATGAACCTCACCTCCAGAGTGTAATTGAGTTTGGACATGAGGAAGGCCATGGCCACGGCACTGCAGCGACTTCTGGCTTGTGCAGAAACAACCAGAACGCGAGAACCTTTGCTGATGTTCTCAGCTGTAGACCAGAGAAGAAAGGGAAGGCAAAAACTGTTGAGAGCTTGTCATTGTTAATAAAAAGTTCTACTGTACTTCATTATATAACGAACTATTAAGTAAGTAAAGCTCAAAGATCTGTTCTTCACATCATTCTGATTGCAGTCCAGGTCATACATTTTCATTGAACATGGATTTTCAGTTCAAATTTAAATTTAGGTGATATTTCGCTGTAATTTATTGGACTAATTGTTCTTTTGTACTCCACTGAAAAAGCAATATTTTAAAAAACATGGAAATGTTTGTGGAGGTTCTCGGCCATCCATGCCATGGATAATTCTCGTCAAAATCTCCTTCTCGTAGCAACTGGACTTGATTTTCTTGGATGACAGGTGAAATCTTTCCAAGGAAAGAAAACCATGTCTTGTCACTAAGAGAAGAAGATTTTGACAAGAATGAATAGACATTTTTATTTTTTTTTAATTTTAAGATTTTCTTTTACCTGACATTTCTGTCATCTTAAAGACCAGGATTTGTTCATTCTTTGACATAGTGACCAAGTCAAGCCAAATATCTCCAATCATGACAACAGTCAACATGGACATCGAATTTATTCATGATATCAAGGTTAAAAACTTACCAATAAAACTACAGGTATTTTCAAAAGTTGAGTATAAATCAGAAGTCCCCGTGTTACACAGAGAAACGTTCAGGATGCTCTGGTTCTCATTTAAGGAACTGGAGAGATTATGAAAACACGGGATAAATTAAGGTTTAAATTGGGAACATTGCTGAAAAAAACGAAGACTCACCAATATATGGATGTCTGATGTCAATAATAATGTCTTACTGTAGCTTTTTACTCTCACAGATACTGACAATGGCACTGATCTTCAGGTTTTTGGTGACATCGGGGTCCGTACCCTGGTTTAGGTCCCCCATGTAGAGCTGTCCTGCTAAGATCTCTACAGGATATGCCCTGAGGTGTTCTAGTTCCTGAGACAAAATAAAGATCACATATATCAGCTGCTATGCTCCTCTCAGTGGATTGACCACACCCAAAAAAATCCCAAATTTCTGTGGATTCCTGTGACTCATTTGGCAGATTTCTATAAAGGCCTGATACTTTTTTTGCTTGGCTATGGATGCTAACATGGACAGTTGACGTCCTGGGATAGGATTTGAGGTTAGAATCAAGATTATCCTCTGAAAAAAATATTTAGAAACTGGTGAAAAATAAATCCTACAACAAAAGGATGTCCAAAATAAACCAAGAAAAAGAAACAAAAAAACAAGATGGAGTTTTTTACCAGTCAATTTTTTCTCAAAAAGTCAATTGCTTCATATATTGATACATGAAATATATATATCTTTATTTTTAAAAAATACATTTTTTTTAAATTTCACTGATGGACATTCCTGACAAAGTTTCCTCTTGTTCTAAGCATGACAACAGCTTGAGACAACCAGACAGTTTAAATTCCTCCGAGGCCTGAGACAAATATCCCAGATTCTATCATGTGTTACTTACCGTGATGGTGAAGAGAATCTTCTCGGTCCTTAAAAAGGGATAAAGAGCTGAGAACTTCTGAAAACCTCCTTTCAGTATTTTGACTGGATATAGACTGACGACAGCGAGAGCCATTGCACATTTGACAGCTCTGCCTGAAATTAAAGAAATGATCATCCAGCTGGAGTAAAACAGTTAAGCTATGCTGTTGTTTGATATTTGATTATTGAACCACATTCATCTGTTTAAAACGGTACTTGTAGAAAATTTGAAGTAATGCCTCACTGGAAAATGGATTGAAGAAAATACTACTACTACTACTGCTACTACTACTAATAATGATGATGACGATAATAATGATTTGGCCCTGCGATGGACTGATGAACCCCGACTCTCACCCAATGACAGCTGGGATAGACTCCAGCATCCCCCGCGACCCTGAGTGCAGGATAAGCGGCAGAAGATGGATGGATGGATGAATTAATACAAGTAACAATAATAATTATTATTATAGAATAGTGTCATGTGACAACATTGCTGTGAACTGGCACTAAAGTGATCAAATTTGAAATGACTTGCTTTCCTCTTCTGAGCTGAACTTCTCGCTGAGAACTTTTGAGTTCACTCAGCATTTTTTGTTTGATTTCTTTTGTTTGTTTGTTTTCGTTTTAGAATTTCCAGACCCTACTACAAGTGAATGCAGCATTAGAGGAGCCCACTAATGGCAGGGTATATATGACCACATGATAAATAATACTTCACCTTCTTCGTAATATCAAGTTCATTGAAACATATTTCACGTCAGCATGTCAACATGCGGCTTGTTTTTCATGACTTATTTTCTTTAAAATAATTCATTTGCAAACAACTTGACATACAGTATCAGAATCTTCACTCTCCTTTTTTTTTTTTTTTTATATGAAATTAAACCAAAACAGTATTGCTTTAACATCTCCCCTCTTTTTTTACTGTATTCTGTATATTTTCCCTCTTCAGAAACTCTTCCTTGCTGCAACACTTCCAGGAGCAGCAGAGTATCTTTACAAAGGCTCTAGAACTGACATTTTTCGCTGACTGTCTCATTTATATTTTACAGCCGAAAACAAATAATTCGCCCCCGTTTTGATATTTTCTGACGATTACCTTGGGCCTGTAAACAACTGGAATCACTGTCGTAAACCACAACGTGCCTCATGCTGTCGATCTCCACAGCCTCCGGCAGCAAGAACCCACCTCCTGAATCCTGGAATGGAGTCAAAACAAAAGTGGAGCAGTATGCTTGTTAAGACACATAAAATTATATGAGAATTGTAGTCGTGAAAATCATTGTCTACAGCAAGTTACCAAAACACTGGGAGCTCATTTCTTTTCATCATAAAGAGTCACAACTTATAGGTAAAGCTTTATCTTATGGATGCATGTCTTATTGTACCACCTTTCAACCTTAAATCCTGTTTCATGGTCCTCAACATTGACATATAAAAGTGACCGGAGCTCTGTCAAGGAAATAAAACAAATAAAGCAATTTACCTCAAAGCAGGCCATCTGTTATCTCTTCCAAAAGCTACATCATGTTCAGAGACACTGACTCGTTTCAAAACCAATTTTTCAATCTTTTTTCAGGAACAGCATATTTTTTGGGGATGAAACAAAAAACAGTGGCACGCCACTAAAAAAACTAGACGGCAGTGCAATGCTGCTGCCATCCAGTGGAGGGGGAGGAAATTCAACTACATCACAAACAGAAACTCAACAATCAGAAACCATTTGCAGTCGCTGACTAATAGTCTTTCGGGCAAATTGAATGAAGTAGGACAACTTCTCTCAGCACAACTGTTGATCTCTATTTGCACAGTGGTTGAAAATCTCGGCTCTAAACCACTTGTGATCCAAATTTGATTGAAAAGATTAAAAATCATTCCATGCTTATTTTTGACAATTTTTGACAATTTTTGACTTCTAGAACTGTTCGGAGAAATTCCCAATTGGTATATTGCTACTTTCTGATTGTGTTATTTTTTTTCGCCCACAGCTGGAGGACACCAGCTGCAACATGAGCATAGAATAGTAAAAAAGTCTGGAGACTTAAAGCGTTCTCAACCACAACCAGCAAAACGTGGAGCAATAAATAAATAAAACAAACAAATAAATAAATACAAATAGATAAAAAGTACAAAAAAAACCTTTCCGTGAATAATGACAAGTCCATTTTTGTTATGTATTTGTAAATGATTAATATTGTTCTATGACTTTCAGGGCTGTTAGGGATGAAGGCATGAATTCTAAGTTTTGCCGTCTGGAATGGAAAATGTTCATCACCTCATTGATATTTTTGGCTGTGACAATGTGGCTCACTCTGTAATCCTGATTTGTACGAGCATCTGCAATCAAATACAAACAGGGATTGGGGGGGGTTCATTTTCTGGCACAGTCACACACACACACACACACACACACACACACACACACACACACACACACACACAAAAAGAAAAAAAAAGCAGCAACATTTGCATGATATTTGTCAAAGTTTACTGTGAATATCGGTACTATATCACCGCCCTCACCAAACAGGACGAAATGAGATTGTTACTTGAGATTGAGAAAGAAAGATTTAATAGGGAAGAGATTTACCAACAAAAACGTTTTCACTCATGAATTAAAAAGCAATAAACGGCAACATTTTCTAATTCTAAAAACTAAACATGTGGCTAAAAACTCTGGCGACAGCCATTGACTCTACTGTTCATTTGTCCTGATCACAAATTAAACAATTTAATGACTCTCAGGGGATTCAGGAGACATTTATCAAATGCTTTAAACGAGGGTGAAATATAAATAGTGCTTTTTCACAGGACCATGAGCGTGGACTAAAGTTTAGTCGCGCGTTTGCACGGAATATTACGGTATTGAGTGGGTTTGACGAAATCCCCGAGCGCCTGCACGCAGGCGGGGCTTCACTCCAATGAAAACATCGGGAGCAAAACCGTAACAGCGCTGCCTCTCATCACCACAGCAGAGCATGAATATCGCAGAAATGTTGCCCACCGATGACTTGCATTTCCCCACCGTCCATTTGAAGGAAATACAAATGAGAGGCTTGGTGCTCTTTTTTTTTTTTTTTCCCAATATATATATATATTTTCATTTCAACTTTGATTTTGAAACTTGTTAAAAGAGATTTTTTTTCAAAAGAATAAAGCACGTGGAATAACCTCTCAGAATTTGTGTCTTTGGTCAGAAAGATATTATTTTGCTGCATAAATGATTTTTTTTATCCAAACCGAAGAGGTATTCTTTGAATATTTTAGAGTTTTAGGCATCTCCGAGTCTTCTTTGAGTACCGTGTGAATTTCCAGAGGTGGAGTGTGGTCTTTTTTGGAGATCTAAATGTGGCCACCTTATTTTAAATGTCCACATACGAATAGCCAACTAGGTTTCCTACGATATTTAAACAATACTCATCACTGTCGACAAAACAACATAATTTCCTTCACACTAAACGCAGAGAGTCTTCGTGAATCCGAATGAAAAAAATATCACACAGATTTTGTTTCAACAAATTTAAACAGGATGTTTTCTTTTCTACCAGCACGCCTCAGAAAACCACACATCAGTCTAAGGATGAACGAGCAGGAGGCAGTTTCTCACCCACTAAAAACAGGAAGTTGGTCTCTGCCAGGCGGGAAACACACCTGTGCTGGTTGAGGAGATTGTAGAGGTGCAGAGAATCACACATCTCCAACCTCTCCATCACACAAACGGCACAAGACACACAATATCAGCAAGGTGAACACTCGTCTCCTTACAGGACTGCTGCTGTTTGTGTTGTTACTAGGCAACATGATGTGTGTTCCTTCTTGGCGTTCAGTGGCGACAGCTCACAGCACACAGTAACATCAGCGACGGCGTGCATCATCTGTGTGACATCACAGCCTCCCCTCCCACCACCCTTTGATGGGACGTTGTCTGTGCCCTTGTAGGAACTGGACTTTAAAAAAGATCTCTTTTTATTTCTAAAATGTATGCATGTTGAAGGCTTTTCCATTTTTTTTCACCTTCATTTATTCCATTCCGAAATGTGTATACTTATGTGTTGCAATGTGTCGTCTGATAGGAAACACATGCGTAAAAGAATATAAATCAAAATTGAGGTATTTATAGGTTTGATTCGCATCTCCTTTAAAATCAAAATTCTTCCACTCTGGCTAGCATTTGTTTATTTTTTGTGTGACATTTAAAACGCGGTCTATGTGAATATCTGAATAGCACTTCGAATCCAATCCAGTTTCTGCAATTACATTTGATGGAAAACTGAAGAAAAATAAAAAGGACATTGTTTGAAAGGACTTTTCATGAACTTGCAAAGTGAACAGCGTTCATCTTCAACAATCCAAGGCAAGCCTGTGATAGGCAGGCAGGGTTTCAAATGAGAGTTTCACTTTTTGTTTTTATTTTCTAAATCATTATCATTTGAATGAAGTCATTGAAACACTCAACCAAATGTGGAATTGTTGTTAATCTACCGTCTAAAAAGACAAAACCACCCAATCAACAAACCAGCCGACCAACTGACCAACCAATCAACACACCAACCAACCAACCAACCAACTCACCAACCGACCAACTGATCAACTGACCAACTGACCAACCGACCAACCAACGAAGCAACCCACCCACCAACCAACCAAAGCACAATGAACACATTGAAAATAAGATAAAACAAAGCAAAGAAAGTTCACAAAGATTGTGTACTACGAAGAAACACAAGAAAATCATTTTTGCACTTATTTTTTGTATTTATGCTGAAGATTTTAATGGATAGTTTGAAAAAAAAACAGCTGAATTTTAAAGAATAAGTGGGAAATTCCTTACAATAAAATAAAAATCATGTTCCAGCGGAGCAAAGCTACTTCGAATTCAAGAAAATGCCTCAAATTGCCAACTTTTGCTCGTCTTCTACACGGACTGCTAAACACACTCACACAGACACACACACTTTAATCCTGCCTGTTTCGTGGAACAACATGTTCTCGGCGGCTGAATAATCACTGTGTCTTTGTTTCTCTACGTCAGAATTCATGCTGCTTGTCCGGCAGCAAGACAACTCTTGAGGCTGAATATGAAGTCAAACAGCAAAGTAATTGCCAGGATTTTAATTCTCATGTGTCTGCGTCCCTTCACACCAGGTATGTCGCATTTTCTTCTGCCGGACTCTGCTTTAACCCTGTGATGTTTTCACCACCACTAGAAAGAACAGCAGAGCCTCTTTAATTCTTGTTGTCATTGTGTGAGTAGACAAAAAAACTTCAATTGTTTCTGCAGCCATTCGAAGTAACTGTGTGTTTACAATCTGCAGGTTGACTGGCGGTATTGTAATGTGTCCTTATTCCACCAATGTAACAACCCATTCCATGCCAGCAGTGTGTGTGTGTATTTGTTTCACGGGGGTTGGGTTCTACTCGAAACCCTTCTTGTTTTGAACCCCTGAGCTGACTCTCGATGAGACTCCAGCCCTGATTTGAGCTTTGACGTCTTTTTTAGGAAGATGTCGATCCAAACGTAAGCATAAGCTCGCTGACTTGACATTTAGATACGTAAAATACACCTTTTTGGTCTGTTTTTTTTTCAAAGGTAATTTCTTTAATTATTCACATATATTTAAAGGCCATATTCCCTCAGCAAATTTATCAGCTGTGATTGAAAAAGGTGAATATCATTGATATTTATGAATATATATTGGCCAGAAAGTGCCAGAAATTTGACAACAAATGACTTTGAATTTTCCCCGGACTTATTTAACTTCTGTTGATCTGTTGCTCCTAATAAACATCACCGCTGTGAAGTGATTTTTTACATTTCAACATTCTTTGAAAAATGGCCTAAATAAACAAAGAAAAATGTATAAAACGGGAGAGTAAAGTGCCTTAATATCAGCTATAAAATTGCCCATAAAACCCTAAACAATGGTGGAAAGTGATAAAAAAAAACACGAGCAGAAGACTTATTGAGAAGAAAACTCTTGTTCAAAATTCCACACCATTTGTTAAAAGTAGCATGACTTCTAAGAGTCACAATTCTTGTGTTTAAGCAATTTAACGAGCATTAGATGCTGATCAGAATTGTGATTTCGATGACCCTCTGCAGATTGAACAACATGAAAATATAATTGAATTGTCAACAAAAGTACCTAAAATTGTGTTGAATCAATCAACTAACTGAATGACATCATGTTTTATTGGAAGAGAATTTGAACTCTAAGTGTAATCTCCCTGAAAATCAAACGTTATTGGCCCGACAGGGAGGATATTAATTGCCGTGCATTTTTTGTGTCGCTCTTTGTCAGAAATACTGGTGCATACAAGCCGTACCAGAACCAAAGTCGTGTTCAGCTGCGTTCCCTCTATTGTTGCGTTGAGTCACTGAGCTGCTCTGTTCCACTGAGGCCGCCATGGCATCCGGCTCCCTCCCTCTTTAATGAGTTGCCAACATGAATAATTTCCACAATCATCACTTTTGTTGCCTCACACTGGCCGTCTCAAAGCCAGACAGCTGTTTCAGCAGTAACTAGAATAGGCAGCTGGACGCCACACTGGCCTTGGTTGAATGGGCCGCAGAGCCAGTTTGACAAGTAAAGCAGACAAAACTGTGTAAAACGACGTGAATCCAAAGTAGAGAGAAAGTCAATTAAATGCCCATTCTCACCCCTCGGCACGAACAGTGTCAAATTTTACAGAAATGGGGTGTCATTGTAGCATATCTTCTGCGCAAAGTAGATATACTTTATTAAAAAAAGGATAAGAGGAGAGAGGAGGACAAAGACTTTCAGCATTTTACCTTAAATTGATCTTCAAATCAAAGCACATTAACATCCCTCTGGTTGAATAACTTGAATGCATTTAGAAGTAGTTTGAGATCTGTGATGCTAAACGTTGTTCCTACGATTACAGATAAATCCATTGAACCATATAATGAGACTAAAAAAATAAACTACAGGAGTAAATTCTGAGTGAAGGGATGAGGTGCAGAGGATGGAGAAACTCCCCCCTGAAAATGTTAGAGGATGAGTAAATCATTGGCCAGTAAATTCTCAAGTCTTGATTAAAAAATTTGAATATGATATGAAATCCGATGTGATATTTCTAAATTTAGAGATTAAAAAACATTCACGGGCTACTGTGATTCGTAACGGCTCTCACACAAAACATACCAGGCTGAAGAGGGAGCCACATGTTATTAACCATTTCATGTCTGTACTAAGAAACACATTGCTGAGTCTATTAATTCGAGTCCGAGTCTGACCTGGTTTTAACCACTTGAACATTCGAATAGGTGCTTTATCGGGACAGAAGCAGAGCCACCCCTCTTTGTTTCTCTACAGACCATGTTCAAGCGGTGAATGTGACCCTTCCCAATGTTCTGATCAGGGGGTCAGTTGGCGGGGAGGCACTTCTGTCCGTTTGCTACGTCAGTTTCAGCCTTGACACGCCTGTCATTAAGTGGCAGCTGCAAAGGGAAAAGTCCGTCACTGTCGTCCAGTCAATTGGAACTGAGATCATTGGAAGCTTGAGGCCCGAGTATCGTGACCGGATTCTGGTGTTTCAGAACGGGACTCTGTTACTACACAACCTCCGGCTCTCCGATGAGGGAATGTATGATGTGACAGTTTCCATCACAGATGACACTTTCACAGGGGAGGGCAGCATCATGCTAACAGTGGACGGTGAGACACATTTCTACACTTTCCGAGTCCATCATGCAAAGTTGTCTTTTTCATGATCGCTAATGCCAGAGGTCTCACTGTGATGCGGAAAAGTGGGTTTATTATTTGCACTCTCCATTGCAAATTGAAAATTAAACTCTTAAATATAGCCTAGCACCTCCAGCCCAAAATTCCAGGATGATATTTTCTGTTTTTCCCGAGTTGATTTTTTGTCGACATTGACCTGCTCGACCTGCTCACAGACCGAGACGGAATCCATGCCTAATCCGCTGTTACAGAACCTGTAAAATTGTTTAGGGACTGAAAAATGCACACAGATGACGAGTCACAATCAGTTACCACTGGAAGCCCAGGAAACAAATCTTCCCTCTCAGGGAGGGACTAATTTTTGTTGCTTTTCATTTTTTTTTTTTAGAATACAAACCACACAGGTGATTTCTTATCACTCTGTGTGGCCTTTAAATCTGCAGATCGAAGAGAGTGGCTGAAATCTGGTTGTCAAGCTCCATCAATTTTAAAACGCAATTTCGTGCCACTTTGGGTTTCCACTGATGGTTACCTGCTTGTCAGAGCCAGTCTGACAGGGGCAAACACATTTGTAAACATGTCTGAAAACATAGTAAAGATGATATAACCATGTCACGGTATGTTCAAGTTATGACAGCAGAAATATTACAATCCGATAGATCGAATTTTGATATAAACAAATACTGGTTTCAAATGAAATATCAAGCTCTTATTTTTTTTTTCCCTCCAGAACAAGTATCGAGGCCTCGGATCCATATAGATACATCATCAGTGCTTGAGCGCAGTGAAAACATTGTCCTCAACTGTACCCACAACAACGGAACCAGAACCGCGTACAAGTGGTTTAAAGGTGGAAAACTAATAGCCAATGAGACCAGGTTTGTGCTGTCCCCTGACCAGAAGTTGTTGACCATCCCCCGTGTGATGATGGCGGACGACGACTTCTACAGCTGCGTGGTAGAGAATTCAGTTGGCAACATGTCAAGTCTGCCCATCCGACTGAGCGTTTACAGTGAGTATCTGTGCATTTCCATGTCTTAAGTTATTTTGGATTATCAGGACATAATTCAGAATAAAAAAGAAGCAACCGTTGCTTATCAACGTTTGTTTTCTTTAAATGTTATGATATTTGTTTATTATACTAAAATTATGACACTAAACACCATCTAGATTTCCCTTTATGACATCATGCATGGGACACTGATAGAGAGGGGAAACAATTCAGGAAGAAATACACAGGAAAATGTCCTCCAATGGCTAAGAGTTGTTTTTTTAATCTTTATTTTTATATCCCGAAAAGAGTTTTGTTCATTTCAACACCTCAACACTGACACTAATCACCATTGTTGATCACTAATGAAGTGATCAACAATGGTGATTCATCCCTCCTCTTGTCCGGTGACATTTGGGATCATCTCATACATCACTGAAATCCTCTGTGCAAATAGTGTGTGAATGACAAGTAGTTCACCTCAAGTTATGAAAAATGTACAATATAATCTTTTCAGAAATTACCAAATGTTATTTAGGGCTTAACAGCAGATGTCACCTCCTTAGGTTAAGTCTAAATGATAGTGTGGGAAGAGCAATAAGAAAATAGATAAATAAGTAAATGAATGAATGAATGAATAAATCACTAAATAAATAGACGGATAGATAAATGAACAACAACAATGAGAGGAAAAAAAAAACAGAGCAGGGATTTGTGTTGCTGAGATCCTTCTCCTCAACAGGGTATGATTTCGATGCAATGGCATCAGTCAACAAAAGGATCATTGTCCAGAGAGCCAAAGCAAGGCAGCAGTGGGACTGAACAAACTGTTCTCACAGCTGGACCTCAGACCAAACCATAAACAGTTTCCAGTCCCACTGGTGAACGCCAACGACGGTGGAAGAACAATCATTGCCATGAAGAGCAGCGCGGCATCATTCCCGGGCCAAAAGGACATTCTCTGGCTTGCCTGTCATGGAATTCCGCTGGAGCCTTTGCGCCGGCACGCTGACAACAAAACCTTACACAAATCACTTGTTCTACACAAATATGATACAGCAAAAAATGGCCGCGGTGGCTTGTTGCTCTACTTTAGAAATGCTTCCTCGCGATGAAATTACCTTCGTTTCTTCGATATGTCAAATACGAGTCCCTTCCCCTCATGCCGCTGGCTAACTCTTCTTGCCCGACTGTATTTCCTTAGTCACCAGAAAAATGTAATTTTAAAATGTAATTGTCTTATCTCACATTGTTTGGAAAACAGGAAGAAGCTCCCTCTACATCATCCTCTCCACCGGAGGCATCTTCATCCTCATCACCTTGGTAACAGTGTGTGCTTGCTGGACGCCCACCAAGAAGTGAGAGCTAAAAGACATGGAAAAAATCATAGGAATCAAATCGCAAAATGATGAACACTAATTCTAAATATTGCCCGTCAGGCCGAAGCACTTGAAGCGGCAACCCCTCGTGAAGATTTATGACGCCCACTCACCCACCGGTCAGTCAGGTATGAAGATGTTTTCATGAGGTGGCAAGGAAACCTTTCGATAAACTCTGAAACTGCAAAGATCCATTAGAGGAAAAGAAAAGAAAGCCATTGGAAAGAATAATGTTTTCATGCTTTTCCACAGACGGGATTCTGAAAACAGAGGAGAAGCGAAAGAATGCAGTGACATCGCTTTACATCCTGCAACAAAAAGTATTACAAATTCATTGTCATGCATATCTGGTAGAGCACGACTGGTCCCACGTAAAATAATCAGACTGAGGTCGTAATTTAAGGCAAGAAGGTGAAAAATGATCTCCTGCGGGGTTAAAAGTGGAAATCCCATTAGAACAAGCAATACTATTTCAAGAAACCAAGAAAAAGATTGATGAAAATAAAATTGTAGTTTAATAAGAGAAAAGTCAGAACCTTTCAGGAGAGGGAAGTATTTTCCGAAAACATTCTTAATGATGTGAACGTGAGATTTTGAGATCCAAATTGATATTTTCTGAAATTTAAAGAGAATCAAATCAAGGATTGCCAAGAACTTCATGAGAAAAGGTGATATCTCAAAAATATAGGCACTATCACAGAGAAATTATGCAATTTTTCTCAATAGACTGAAAATTTGATGATGGATTCATCATCAAATTATCTTATGAAAAAAAACAGAAATTTATGACGAAATTCATTGATTATAATTTTTAAAGTCTTTGATGCTTTTCTCATCTTTATGAAAGTGTGAAATGAGGCAGGATCTAAACCGTCTGTGGCCTGTTTTACAGGGTCCCCCTGATTTGTCCAGCAACAGCACTCGCTCTTGTTCTGAAGTCCACGATCCCCAATATTACGCCAGAGCCCCCCATTATAACGACACTCTGACCCGGCTGACTGGCCATCCCACCTACTCCTCCAACCGCTGCACCTGAGGGATCCACACTCATCCGGCCCTGCTTCCCGTCAGGGTTTTACAGCAATAATAGTTCATCCACATAACGTTACGGGTGGTTGAAACATACAGTGCCTTTAAGGTCGGGAAAAGTCCGATATCACCATTGACATGTCATGTGTTTTTAAACTCCTCGTTGCTCATCGGAGGGTAATTAAATGTGCCGCAAACTCAGCATTCAGGAGACAAAGAAACAGCGATGAAGATGTTTTTTTTTTTTCATTTTTCTCCCTCCTGTTAAGTAAGAAACTTGTTTACTTAAGTATCTGTTGACCTGCATGTCATCGCGATGTTGCTTCTCAGTGCGAGACGACGGGAGTTGAATGCACATGTATCGTTACGAGCTCGGATCCATTCCAGGGTTTCATGGGATGAACATCAGGCCCCTCCAGCAGCACACATACAGAGTGGCGGTGTCTGTTTTACCAAGATATTCCACCGCGTCAGATGGGGGGACCAAAAGAATGCAGCATCTCTTCCAAAAGTACCATAAATTACCTTAAAGTATCATTATGTCAATGAGGAATGCTCCTGCGGTGGTATAAGTTTGGGCCGTACTCCATGAATCTCATGGCTGGAGTATTTGTTCTCTTCACAACAGGCAAAGACCAATTTTATCTTAATGTGAAGATGCATTGAGCGGTACATTTAGTGAAGGTTTGATTTTCGTTTGGGATTCCGGAGAATAAACTAATGTGAGTAAAATACCAAATACACAGAATTATACACTGGATTTAGCGCAAGACGCCTGGCGGTGAAAATATGCAAGAAGACTCTGGGCTTTGTAGATACAAATACAGAAGTGTTGTTATGACTTTGCAGGTGGGAAAAAATACCTACACTGGTGTCAAAATCTCGATTAACACGTATCTAAAAATATCTTTAAAAATACATGTTTTTTTGTGGTTTTGATATTGACCCAAAGAATCTTACCGATACGCCCTTGTAAGGACAGTGTCACTCTTAACTGTTTGTTGAACTCTGGAACTTGACTCTTTTGTTATTGAAAACAAAAGGCCCAAAAAATGTTATAGTTAATGTGAGCAAACAGCTATGTCGATTTTATTTGTCTGTGATTTATAGTCTTAGAAGTAATAGAAATAGTAAATAAAGATGGTTGTTACAGTAGTTTGAGTGAGACAAGGCCATCTGAAGGACTGTTGACATTTTATACAATTTTAAATAAAATGTGAAGTTTTATTCATATATATAATCTTTTACTGTCAAATAACATCAGTTTATGTCAGGATTTATTTATTCAACGTTATGGGATAATCAGATGTAAACTGTTTAAAACAGCCAGATATATGTATATATATATATATATATATATATATATATATATATATATATATATATAAATACAAATGTCTAATACTAATATGACTAGTCAATAACAGCCCTGACACATACATACGTTTATGAAATCAAAATGTCAAGTGCACATTATAAAAAAAGCAGATACAGCATTGAGTAGGAAATAATTGATGGTAAATGCACGGTCATTGATCAGGTCAGTGATATAAATTTGATAACTTTTATTTTATGTATTTTTTTATCAAATTAAAGTGGCTGTCTGGTAAAAGGGTATCCTTTCTGTAGGACTGACGCTTGATCTAAATTATGACCGCTTTCAATGCTTATGATCAGTGTTTTGCATGTGATACATGATCTTTTAGAGCTTGAAATCCCATTTTTTCTCTTCAAGGAATTCTGATAAAAACCAGGCATGATGTGCTGCCTCTGGGATAAAGAGTGCAAGTTCTGAAGTCCAAAATGAATGATCATAACCTGTTGAGTGGAGACAACATGCTTTATTTTATTATTTAACAACACAGGCTTTAGAGTCAGTGCAAGCAGGTCACAAAGATACTGGGATAAAACCTGTTTGATTCAATATTCAGGCTGTGGAAATAATGAATGGGCTTTCCTTCACGAAGATGTCTGCAGTTCAGGAAACTCGTACCTTCTGCAACACAGCTTGTTGCAGAGGCCTAAAGAAGCAGCTGGTTGACGTTGAAAACTAACAATCTGCTGTCAGATTTGTTAATCAAATATAAATACTAGTTGGAATCTTGTATCAAACAAGAGCAAACTTCATCCAAGTAAGATTTCGTAGGAGTAACTTGAGGATTTGGAGGACATTTTTGGGGAGTTTGTTGGAGTTTTCTCACAGAATATGGTGGAAACATCTGGTTGATTGTAGGACAATTTCTCGCAAATGTGTACACTGCAATTCTCTTGCATTTTGGGAAAAATTGCTATTTATTTTGCTTTCAATGTGTGCACATTTCCACAATATTTCTTGTTCATTTGCAGAAGGGGAATTCCTTTACATTTGCAGATCCAAGTGTAATTTCCTTGCTCCTTTTAGGGAAAGATTCTCCTTGTCTCTCAATGCAACTTCTCCCCTTCATTGGGTTTCTTTTAGGAATTCAACATGCACACGGAAATAAACAAAGAGCGCGTTATCCCTTAGCATGAAAACAGCAATGGCTTCTTGTGTTTCAGATATGTTTTTGGCCACATTATGAACACAAAATAAAAAAACTAAATATATGAATCCTATATCATGACCATATATAAACCAAGAAAGCTTGATTTACCAGGAAATAAAAGTAAAACAACAGGAAACTACAAACTCAAAGCTGAGAGGGTGATTCCAGTGCATAGAGAGAAAAGTCTCCCATTTCCTTGCAACAGCAATAGTGCCAGTCATTCAGTCGATATCAACATTTTGGGAGGTACAAGGTCAGCAGTTCTGGAGATTCGAAAAAAAAAAAAGCTTGTATCCAACATCTCATGATATTACCTAAGACTCACAGATTTTTTTAATACAGACTTGCACTGCAAATCCAATGGCAGGAGAAAATATTTGTTACATTCTGTGAGTGTTACTACGTGTATATCATGTACATCAGGACCACACAGTACATACGCAACAATATTGACGAGGCTGTCGTGTAGCTGTGGTGGCTGTTGAACACTCTTTGAGATGTCATTGTGAGGACACTGAACGCAACATTTTAATTTGTGCAGAGCAACTGAACCTGGAGGGGAGAAGTCTTTGAATGTTTTCTAAAGATTTGCTTTTAAGTTTTAACTTTATGACCAAACTCTTTCATTTCAAGATAAAATATAATGATTGTCCAATGTTTAGGAGATTTAAAGTTGAAGTCTAGCGCAGCTGTATTACATTTAAACACGTTAGCTACAAATAACCCTTATACTTCACATTCACTTATTTTGACAGTAAAATTATTATCGCACTGGGACCAAGAATTTATTTTGGTTGTAGGGTAGCCGTTAACATTACCCGTTAATTCTAGTCATTCAGTGTTTGTTCCTGACAAGACGTTTTAGATTGACATCTTTTAACATTTCTTAATGTGAAGGTTTTCTGCATAATTTGGCGACACATTACTGATACAGACACAATTTAATTTGTTTTCTTCTCACGTGCCGAAAATGTCAATTTTGTCCAAAGTTTTGAATCGTGTAGTTGTACGCTTTCCTGCAATGTGCTTCACTTTCAGGTCTGGTGTCACACAAACGTCAGCCGGTATTGATGGACTTTGCAACTGCTCCTATTCGTTGCTTGAGACGCAAGTTAACATTTTAACAAAATATAAAAACATATGAACAACCTGTCATTTCAGGACTTCTGGGGCACACAGACAGAACTTTTTTTATCACGGTTTACCAAACTGCATCAATTCTTTAAGTGCTTAGGACATGAAATCCAACCTGACTTTTTGATCGCAAGCACACTATGATCCATGCAGTTATGTTCAGTGAATTCAAAAACATGCATCATTTTTCCGTTCAGACTTGCCGCTGCCAAAATTTGTTTCTGTCCCATCTGGCATCATTTAAGAAAAAAATAAAATATTGTGGTTATAATGTGGTTGGGCAATAAATGGTGTCGACAAACCTTGATATATTTTTTTCAAGGCGAAAACATTGACAACATAAAGTCCAGAGCAAACCTTTTCTTCATTGCCTCATTACGTAGATGTTGGTTTTTAGGTGTCCTAGCACAGATATCAGTGAACTCCAGCAGCGCCTAGAGACAACGTCAGGGGTCAATGGTGATTCCCCGGTATCACTGTCAATCAACCTCAATGAGAATCAGTGGTGACTCTATGAAAGTTTAAAACCAGATAAAAACAAAAACAATCTATTTTTGGAATCATGTCTGTTTTGTAAAAGAGCTTTTGAAAAAGAGATAAAGCAAAGAGATACCTTCAATTCTGGGGGGAAAAATTTGCAAAGTTTCAGAGATGAATAAAACATAACTTAAAAAAAAGGTCCTGTTAAAATCTCAAAATTATTCTAAGAAATGGACGAAAAAGGAAGGAATTTACACATTTCATATGTTCTTTTGTTGGAAAGTACAAGAGTCATATTATTGGGTAGATGAGGTCACTACAAAGGCCAAATGTCTGCTGAGTTTTACTTAACATTTGTCAGGATATTCCAACAATATGTTTATCAAATTAAAGTTTGATCCCAAATTCAATTTTAGTTTAAATTTGGTTTATGGGCCCAAGTCAGTGGTCGCTCAAGTTTTTCCCCTTGATTCTTGGATGATGTATTTTAGTCTAAAAGAAGGATAAGATTTCTGCATATTGCCTTAATCCTCTTTTGAACAGCAGGACGTTCTTTGCATGTAGTGAATTGAATAATCATGTTGGATGAAATATCAATACAAGCCTATCATTCATACACACACACACATATACATGCACTGGTACAGTATGTGTATGTATGTATGTTTATGTATGTATGTTTGTATGTATGTATGTTTGTATGTATGCATGTTTGTATGTATGCATGTATGCATGTATGTTTGTGTATTTGTGTATGCATGTATGTATGTATGTATGTATGTATGTATATTTGTGTATGCATGTATGCACGCACGCACGCACGCACGCACGCACGCACACACGCACGCACACACACACACACACACACACACACACACACACACACACACACACGGTTAATGACAATGATGATAATAATGGAGACGTTCTGTGACAATTAAACATATACTTTATCTCAAGTCAAATTTCAGCTGGATTCAGGTTGTTTAAATTAATCATTTTTGCCCTGAAAAATAGGGCCATAACATTATACACCCACACACGCACACACACACACACGCACACGCACACACACAAAATTAAACTGAGACATTGTGGACGAGTCTCGGGTCAAAGCCAGGCAGTGAAGGTGTCTCCAGTTCCACAAAAGCTAATCCAGAATCCCAACCTGCTGAACAACATAAGCAAAATCGAGGGTCTTTTGGGCTAAAACTGGAAGCATGCAAGCAGGTCCTTAATATTTCACTCTTTGAATGACTAACATGTTGTGTTTATATTTCAAATAATGGAATCTTTGTGTGCAGGAAGGTGCAGCGGAATGTTATGTGGAACATCGGTTTTATGCAAAACATCTATGTTGAGGGCTTGAGTTAAAACTCATGAACTCAGTCCAGCTGTGACTTGAACGGTGGATTCATAATGCCATTTGCTGAATCAGAAAACCTTATCATATTAAGCGGTAAAAGCAGTTTGTTGACAACTATACTATTTTAACAAAAAAAAAAAAAAGATCTTTTTTGGAGCTGATTCTTATTTTGGATTTTGACTTTTTGGACAGAGGTGACAAGACAACTAAAGACGCTGCCTTCGACTTTACCAGATGTGTTTCACTATTTCAGGGCTACAATTATTCAATTAACAAACAAAATACATTTCAAATAACATCAAAATTATGATTATCAATTGAACAAATTTCAAGAAAGAATACTGAATATACTTTTATTCTGTGTTCATATAACCCTTGATGTAGTATGATTTTCTATGCCACAATATTTCATATTATGATACCTTAGTTTTTGCAGCATTGCTGTATTTAAAGTTATTGCTGAGTTAATATCATTACTATTTTTGATAGTACTTCATGTGAGTATTTGATTTGATGAACGTATACTTCGACGGTAAAGATTTCCAGTGTAATGTTTGTCTTTGGAGGTATTTTGTTTTTCAGTGTAACTTTAATTTTTTTTTTTTAAATACGTTTCAATGCATTTTTATTTGACTTTAAGAAAGGTAAACTTCTTTGCCGACTTCAAGAGAAGGTATAACTTTTCTCACCAAATCGGACCAGGCCCATCACAAACTGCTTTATATCCCTCTAACAGTTGAGATTTGGATTGTTGTAGGATTTGGAGTATGTGTGTGTGTGTATGTGTGTGTGTGTGTGTGTGTGTGTGTGTGTGTGCGTGCCCGCAGCATGCACCTCTCCGGTGTGCGTCATCGTGTAATTATCACTGTCTTATTATGAGGCTCCATGTCTCCCTCATCCTGCCTCCATAGAGCAGTTCAGCTTGCTGAACCCAGGCAGTGTGACTCGTCCCTGGTTGTAAATTTCACGGTCGGGCCCCTGGTTCATGCGCTTGACCAGGTTCTTCTCATACAGCAGAGGATGGTAGGCGCCTAGTGTGCAGGCGGCGTCGAAAAACCGTTGGTAGTAATGGCAGAGCTCCGTCTTCCTCCGTGATGGCAGAAACTCATACACGTGAACCACCTCGCACAGTGACATCATCAGGACCGTCCCTGCACAGGAAGTCAAGCCTCAGTACACTTTACTCGAGGGGAATTTTAGTTTTACAACAGCATCAGAATTTCACAATTAAGATAACTGGGAGGAATAATAAAAAGGCAGCTCTGCAAAAATACAAATGTCCAAAATAAATCAAATAAATATCAATGAATAGATTTTTTGAGCATCATTTACTCTGAGAATAGGAAATAACTGCACTTGAAGAGGGCGTTTCTCCTGTGTGAACACAGCGTCTCTCATCTTGATATATTTGTACCACTGACAGGGCAGTCGGAGGATTAAGAGTCATTTGGAACTCATTACCTGAAAACCTGTTCTTCATGACTTCACAGATCTCTGGAAGTCGATAACTTTAAAAACAAGGTTTTGAACGCCAAAATCACCGACGGCAGAGGAGCAATTGGTTTTTGTCATACCCAGGAGGCCAGAGGAGGGGGGGTTCTTCTGGATGGGCTCTTGCATGTTGTCTTGTATTCGCTGCCAAAGCTGCCACTCAAAGCGAGGGTGGAGGATGTAGAACGACTGCAGGGGGTGGAGCCTCCGGTATCTTTGGTACTGGGTAAAGATGGGGTAGTCGGTCCTGTTAAACCACTGGGGGAGGAACAGGAGGAACCCGGGGAGTTAATGCCGCATCTCTTTTATGTCATTTATATATTCAAGAAATCGATATATTCATTTCAAAATGGTTTGAAAGGGAAATAGTGCTGTACCTTAAGGAATACTTTGTCTATCTGTAGTATTTTATGCTGAAATCAGTTCTCCTGACTTGTGGTCATGTGTTTGAACTGATGTGGTTAATCGTGCGATTCTTGGAATCAGGTGGGATTTCAGTAATTCCCCGTTTATTTTAAGGAAATGTTAAAACACATTTGAGCTGATTTTTCAAGCACTTTTCAGACAATTTCTTGTTTATTTTCAGATATTTTCTCGTTCATTTTTAAACAAAGACTTATGTCGATTTTGTTATTCATTTTCAAGTAACATCGTCTTCATTTTTAGCTATTTCTGTTGGCTCTTTACGTGCAAATTCTGGGGGCAAACTGTGCTCCTCTTCGCAAATTTGGGTAACGATCGGTATTAGAAACTGCACATTTTATAATTGCAGCATGTAAACCTTACCTGAGTGAGGTCAGCAGAAAAAGGGGCGGGGTCCCAGGCCACCAGAATACCTGAGCTGTATAGAGAACTGGACAGGAAACGATGGTCCTCAGACGCCATCACCTGAAAATCAAGCACGGATTCTCTTTATTGACATCAAACGGAAAATCTTGACTAGTTGGGGAGTCCCAAAATACAAACATTAAATACTGGGTTATCACAACCTGTGGTAAATATCTGTACTGTGTGATGCATGGGACGCTCAATAGTATGTATTTGTCAGTGTTTCTTGAAATGAGTTGCTCTATCTCTCAATAAGTCACTGTGTCCTACTGAAATTCTGCTCACTATCTTCACCCGAAAAACAGAAAACAAAGTCGGACCGAGGTTGCTGTCTACATGTTTAGGTTTCTAAATTCTGTTGTTTTTTGTGGTTTTTTTTCGCTATGATGTATTCATTTGTGACGTTCCTTTTTATTTTAGAGTTAAATGTTGAATGGTTTTAACCGATATTCCGTTATTCAGTTGAGATTAGGTCTGTTTAAGGATTTTGGAAAACATTAAAATTTTCTATCTTTAACAGGAATGTCAACAATCACATAATGAAGAGCTCAGTTTCTGGTATTAATGTTCAGATAGGAAATCAAAATGCTGGAAATAAAGGGCTGAATGGGAGGCAGTGCAAAGTTTCACCACCAGGCGTCAACATTGGCAGCTGCTCTGGTCTGAAACAACAACAGAAAAGATTTTATTTGTTTTCTGCAGCAAGACATTATTATTATTAGACATTATTATTTACCTGTGAGTTGATGAGGCGGATGGTGGTTTTGGAACCAACGTCCTTCTCATAACCAGTGGTTGGAGCCGCGTTGAAGCGCAACACAGCATCATGGGAATCTGGAACAGAAATTGACAGGAGAGGTTTCTTTTCAGCAGATTTCCCAACCCGGCAATGCCAGACAAAGTTGTACCTGCTCAATGTCACTCAAAGAAAGAAACATATCAATTACATTAATCTCAGCCACATTCTGGCTTTACTTTACCTTTGTGAAAAACGAGAGAAGAATCAAAATCATTTCTTTTCTTCATTTTTTGAAAACAGTATTCAGATAAACTTTCTTCTAAGTTTCCTGTTGCTTTTAAGGCAATGTCTTGTTTCCATTCAAATAATTTCCATTCATATTTCAGGTAACTTTCCGCTTATTTTAACATCACTTCATTTTTGGATCGTTCACAAGAATTTTTGTGTCCATTTTCAGGTAATTTTAATCATACATTTTTCTTATTATCATAAATTATTTCACATTGATATTTATTCATTTACTATGTTTTAATTTCAATCAGGTCAGATTAAATCTTATACTCTTTTTACCTATCAGTGCAACAGCGAACTTTGCACCATTGTATTTTCAGTTTTACACATGGTAATGATGCATTAGAATGGGCATTGCAGCTTGAAGAACCACAAGCCCAAATTGGGGACACCGGGAACCATTTTTCAAGAACAACACCAAATCCTCCAGAGCCTCTCCATTCACTGAATGTGTGTTTTCAATTCACTCTCTCTTATTCTTGGTGTTTCGTAAGCAGTGAAACATCCCGAACGGACATCTGAACTTGCAAAGGAAGAGCAGATTCTGGAACTTTACTTGAAAGTCTCTTACCAATCTCTTTGCCAAGTCCAGAATTGCGGAGAGACCCTGCGGATGACACCACTGCACACATCTTGTACGGCCGCAGTTCAGAAGTCAACTGCTTAGTTGGAAGCTGGGCGACCCAGGGAAGGGAGGAAAAGGGCTGGAGGTCTGAGGTCAGTGTTGTGACCTCGACCTTGTTCTTCAGTTGACAGAGAAGCTCATGGCCACTTAATTTGGGCCTGTTGGAGCCCCTGCCGGGGACCGAGAACTTAACACCATATTTATTCATCGCCTGTAGCCAAGAAGAAAGAGGGCCATCAGGTGAGCGCTTTATTAGTGTTTCACCTACTTTTAAATGGAATCAAATACATTTGTACAGCATTCTAAACTTCCTTCATAACTTCCATTGGACTTAAAGCTAGTTTGGGGCTAGTTTCTGCATTTTGTCGGCCATGCATATTTCAAGTTGTTGTTTTTTTACCTGATAATTCTGCACCACCTTCCGCAGTCTGTCTCCTAGCATGCTGCTGGACATCTCGTCATCCCAGACTTCCCCGAGATGGCCATGGGGCCCAAAAAACTCTGCGTTTCCCCCTCTGCCGCTGAGCTCTCCTCTACGCCGGCCCCTGAACAGGGTCTCCAACGCCCGCGTGAGGGGACGCGGTACCAGGCGAGAGAAGAACCCTGAGGGCTCTCGCTCTCTGACCTTTGGTTTGGAGAGGTTATCCTCCTGGGTCCGGTTCGGTGAGGACAAGACAGGGATGGGACGGTTTGGGTTACCTGGGATAATGCCTGGAAGCTTCTGGGGGTCAATAAGCATGGGCTTGGCTCCACTTTGGAGTACCTGAGAGGGTCAAAGGGTACCAGGTGACGAGAGCTTTAAAATGAGCTATTAGATTATTAGACATCCAAAGAATGCAGAAAATACCGAGCTGAAAAAAAGGTGAAGTACAACACAAAAAAACATGTCTAAAAACATGCTATTTTGATAGTTCAGAGGTTTGAATGAGAGTCAGCGGTTATCTCTCTCTACAGGGTCCTGTGTTTGACTGATACGAGTTCTAACTGCCCAATGTTCGCTGGAAATGGCTCAAGCACCCAAGACCCAGTATGCAGGACAAGTGGTATGGACAAGGAATGAATCAGTCATTTTTCAATGCAGGACAGATCTTGACATTAAATCAGCAACAAATCAACTGAAATTCTACAAAACTGAAAAAGGTAAAAAAAAAAAAAAAACCAAAAAGCAATCTGAGAACAACCAACATCAGCCAAGACTCGTCTTCAGGATCTGCAAACCCTGGTGACCCCCGTCCAGGGAGAGGGAAAACTAGGTCCAGAGTTGTTTTTTCGTCATGAGTCTTCTGAGCTGCGCTTCGTCTGCTCCCTCACCAGGGACCTGTTTGCCTTGGGTGACCCTTCCAGGGGCATGAAGCCCCCGACAACATATCTCCCGGGATCACCGGGACGCGCGAACCCCTCCACCACGGTAAGGTGGCAGCTCCAGGACCTCACCTATGGTCACCAGCTGTGGGATCGCGGATACCAGCGGCCGAAATGAGTTTTCTCCGCAGGGCGGCCGGACTCTCCCTTAGAGATGAGGTGTGAAGATCGACCAGTGGCGTACAGTCGCTGCTCCTCCACATACAGAGGAGTCAGAAGAGGTGGCTCGGGCATCTGGTCAGGAGGCCTCCTGGACGCCTTCCAGGGGAGGTATTCTGGGCACGTCTGTCAGGGAGGAGAACACGGGGAAGACCCAGGACACGCTGGAGAGACCATGTCTCCAGGCTGGCCTGGGAGCGCCTTGGGGTCCCCCAGAAGAGCCGGACCATGTGTCTGGGGAGAGGGGAGTCTGGGCCTCCCTGCTCCGGCTGCTGCCCCCGAGACCCGACCACGGATAAGCGGTAGAAGATGGATGGATGAAGAGGAACAAAACTGAAAATCAGCCCAAAAAAATCACTTGCAAATCCACTTGAAACTAAACTAAAAAAAAAAAGGACGATCTGCAAACTTACCAAAGAGATGATTTAGTAAAATATGCTTAAAATGGTCAAAATGCTTACAAAAAAATTCTGATAACCTGCAAATCACCAAGAAATCTGAATGTTTAACGATAAAATTTAAAAATGGTAAAAGTCAGCCGAAATGACTCGGAAATTAGACAAGAAAAATATACCAAAGATGACCAAAAATGACCTGGAAACAAATGAAACTGTCTGAAAACTGAAAAAGAAAAACCTACCTGAAATCAGCTGAATGTTACAAGACAATCAGCCAACACAGTCATAAATTAGTGCCAAAGGTGTTCAAAACTGGCCAAACAGAGAAGAGATTGTCTCCCGGACATCATTCATTCGTAATATCACGAATCCTGCACACCAGGTCGCAGCAGAAAACAGCTGCTTCCAGGTAAAAGGTGGAGCTTAGTTAAGACCTGTCAGCTGTCAATCACAGGGCCACTTATAGACATCTAATCAACCACAAATCTGCCAAAAATCTTCCAAATGATTATAATGACTTTCTCTCCAAGACAAAGGGAATTCGCTGAATAGCACGCAGAAATGTGACCATTTTTTTTTTGCGTTTCTTTTAATACGTTAAAATACATTTGATGGCGGCTCCCTGCGCTTGTCGACCATGAAGGCAAAAAATTGGTAAAAGACCTTGATGACAGAGTGGGCATGGGGCTGGGCTCTGGTCCTTGCTCTCACGCCGAAGATGGCATCGGTGACAGGGATACTGTTTTCAGCACAGAGGGCATAGAGCAGAGCCATGGAGATGCAGAAGAAAGCCATGCAGAAGGCGCCACGGCGAGCCCGACGCCTCATACGCCACAGCGGGCTAACTCGGTCCATTGCTGCCCCCGGGATCTGGAGACAGACGTCCAGAAAAAAGATTTCATTGCAAGCTTACTGTGAACCAGCTTAAAATGTCGATTCAAAACATACTTATGATTAAGTGTTCACTGTTTCCTTTCTAAATCATGGTTGAAAAAGAACATCATCAGTGTTTCACAAAGCCCAAGATGACACTGAAATGTTGAAAAACACATTTCATTTACTGTCATAGTTATTAACGACAGAGAACATTCATACTTGATAAGCGGGAAAAATAAAAAGTACCTTTTATTGTACCTGATACCTGACCAGTACTTGATTAACTGTTGCACTTTTAGCTTAACTGCTCTATTTAGAAATATGACGGGAGACAAAAGGAGCGAAAATGTTCCTGGGGCTTCTGATAACTCCCGAGAACATATCAATATGCCGTCGTGCGAGAGCTGGCGTCGACCCAGGAACGGCTCCCTGTAAATCACGGTGCATCCATCACACAGAGACGTACAACAGTTCACGCCAATGGACAATTTACCCACAATTTACCAATGACCTACTGAATGATTTAGCACAGTGGAAAGAAGGGAGAGAGAGAAAAAGTGAGGCCAGAACATGAAGACTCTTGCTATGAGGCTACGGTGCTGAGCACTGAACCACCCTATGGCCCAATTTTAATTCTAAAAGCTAAAGTAAACCCATCTACAGCAGCTGCTTCAAAATACAAGATGAGAAAACAAATCAAAGAGCAAGGTCAAGGGGTTTCTTCCACTTTTTAAAGCTGTAAGCCTAAAAGAGGGAAAAACAATCTGGAGGCTCAACAGCCTGGAGGTGGACAAAGAAGTGGGGTACAGGGTTGATTTGCCAGAGGAACACTCACACAAAGAGAGAGAGACAGATGAGGCGCGGTGAACGTTTCCTGAATAGAAAGACGGATACAGAAAATAACTTTTCACTAGCCATCCGTCACATCTCATGGAGGAGAACACTATGCAATGAGCGATATGTTCCTCAGTGTATATGTACCATTACACACCTCTATTGAGGCAGCAAATTTAACTTTCGAAGGACAGTTAAGCCCTACTAACAACATAGGACATGTAATGTTCTGTTGTGTCCATAATGAGGAAATCAACATTGCAGAATGATCTTAAATTCAATACTTGTGCAATATTTTTCCACTGCTAACAACAAAAAGAAGAACAATTGAGAATGAAATACAAGTGAAATATAAAACGGAAGTACAGAGACTCAACGCACCTGAAGGCATCGAAAATATCCAAAGTGAGAGAAGTTAACTGCTGGAGATAAATATCTATGAGTGATAGTAAACATGCTTTGAAGCTAGATTTATAACGAACTAGTGCACGATTCTAGATGAGCTTTTCTGCTAAATGCTGCATACCTGGTTGGCCTATTTTGGTTGCCTTTGACTCTTCATACTTTCCTCATGCACTCACTATCCACTGCCTGTCCTGCACATTGGTTGGCAGGCGTGCTGAAGCCTCTCCCAGCTGCAATCGGGTGAGAGGCAGGGTATGTTCTCCCGTCGAACCCAGGGCCGCATTTAGACAAACAACCATCCACTCGCTCACACACACATTTGGGCGTCGGGTCAAATTTCTTTAGCTTCACAGGATGAAGAGGTAAAGCCAAACTGTTTTTTTTTTCCAATTTTTCTTTTATAACTACTGCCTGCATTCATCTGACGAGTACTTCAGCACCAAACTCCACTGATGCGCTGCATCTACTGAGAGATGTTTTTTGTATCGATTCAAATGAGTCCTTTCCGTTCTATGCTTAAGAGATACTTTACACCGTGACAGTTAATTTCAATTCAGTTTTATGTACGTAACACCAAATCAAGCCAAATGATCCCAAAGCATTGAGCAGATCTCGACCGTACTCTCATCATATTATCATATTCTTCAATATAACAACGTTTCATATTATTCATATTATTTAAAGATACACAGAAGTTTTACATCTCAAAATCTGGATATTAAGAGAAAGTCTGTTACTGGGTAGATGGAGCAGACGAACACGTGCATTCGCACACGCACTCTAGAGATTTGTTTTTCCTTTTTTTGAAACCGTGCAACTGTCAGTACTATCAGGATGAGTCAAAAGATCAGCTCCACCTGCCCCTCCCTGCCCTCATGGGTCTGGAGAACACTTTTGCTTTCGATCTCCCTGCATCTCCCTGCGTGAAACGGAGGGCTGGCGACATTGAGCTTGCATCTGTCCAAGGGTTCTTCTGTCTGGCAAGAGGCACTTTTTCTTTGCCACTGTTACCAAGCGCCAGCTCCATTTCTGAAAATAATCTGAAAAAGTGGGGTCCACTCGACATACGTGCGTCATGATACAATTCTATTGTGATTTTTCTTTTTGAATTAAATCTGACTTGACGGGACTTTTGATATTACCCCTTTCTATCTTAATCTTTGGTGTTGATCACACAATAAATCAACATTTTCTGGCTTTTGAAAAACACTGCTGGTGTTTCCAGTAGCTATATTGATATCATAAATCTGTTTAGAATAAAACCTGTCAACAGACATTCAGTCAAGAGTCTGAATATGATATCGTAGCGGTGACCGCATTCAGCAGCAGAGGTCATGACATCCATGCTGAGCTCAAATCAGGGGATTTGATCACATCTATATTAATCTCAGTACAGCAGCATCACGGATGAACAGTGATGAGAAATACTCGAACGGACCGGGCGAAAAAACAGCCATCCATCACATATTTGGAACTCTGGGGAAGGGATAGCGTATCATGAGAAGAACTAAGTGCCTGCTGTGTCTTCATATGTGCACCTGCCACAGGTTTTCAGCTGGAAGCTGACAGAACTTGATACTGTACGGCTTTTTTCCACAAAGTTATACATTCAGCATCCTGTTGTTTTAGTTCACATCATGAGGTTCAGACGTACCTGCGGGTCACATTGAGCTCGGCACGATACAGCTCAATGAGACAAATGAAGTCCAGACAGCATTTTTTGAGGCCAAGATGGTTAAATATTAAAGTGGTCTGCTCTGCCTTTGGGGATCAATAAAGTAGTATCTTATCATCCATGTCACCACACCTTGTTCTTCCTGGTTACACTCTCAACTACCACTTCTTTGAAGTGACCGGTGTCCTTCAGGTTACATCATCTATACGATAGAGATGAAAGGCTTTCTTCTCTTTATGTACTTCTGGTTACATCATCGACACAACATATAATCTACCTGAGTGCTCCTTCCTCCTCTCATATAGGTTACCCTATCCTCCTGTCCCTTCTGGAGAAGGTATTCACCACAGCCATTTCCATCCTTCTTGCAAGTCTACAGTCTGCCCCTATCCCGGAGACCAAACCTGCCCATCACTTCTTCATCACCTCTATTTCCTGCACCAACATGTCCATTGAAGTCTGCACCATTTTCCACTCTCATTTGACTCGCTCCAAATTATTCCCTTTTCCATTTTATCACGTATCCTAGCAGTGTGGCACAGCCACAAACCACCACTGAGCATCACACCTTCAATTGCTAGCTTCAGTCCTACCTCTATCTGACACTCTTAACCTTCAGAACATTCCAACAAACTCCTCCTTCCTATCAACACCGTGACAGTACAACTTAAACCTGCTCCTTACCTTTTAGCCTCGCCACCTTTCCACCTGGTCTCCTGGACACACAGTCTCTCCACCCTCCTCCTCTGCTTCATGTCAAACGACTCTCGCTTTTCCCGCCATTATCCCAATATTTAAAGTTCATACTCTAAGTCCCAGACTCTTGGCTTTCCTCTTCTCTCTTGCTTCTGAACTTCATCCTCTCCTTCTTCGACCAAGAGTGGCATGATTTTCAATGGTACCCTGTCGATTATTAACAGCAATGGCGGTTGTTGTGAACTTGGGCCTCTGACGATTTAGTATGACAGTCCTAAGTGAGATTCGCAAATTTAGCTTTGGCATAAGTTTTACACGGGATGCCCTTCCTGTGCCAGCCTCTGCATTAATCATGGCTTGGGACGGGCTCGAGAAGACACCCCCTGAGGCTGCATTATGGAATCATCAGTGATAAATTAACAAATAATTCTGGAGTTATATTTGAAAAGAAGGAAGTCAAAAACAAAAAAAAACAAGAAATGAAAATGAAATTACTTAAAAATGGCAAGAATACATATATATATATATATATGTACCTATATATACATACATATATATGTACCTGTTTCTGGGATTCGAGTATAATCATACACAAGAATTAGATACTAGGACTAAAACAGTACACAATGGAAAGCACACACACTTTGACATTGCTGCAACACATATAAACTTAACACCCACAGTAAGTTGACATTCACTGCAGGAGCGAATACACACCCACGAACACATACTGTACTATGACTGCAGGTCCACAAAAAAACACTGTAACTTCAGATGTATATGCTATATATCATTCATATACGTGTGTGTGTGTGTGTGTGTGTGTGTGTATATGTAGGAATGTATATAATGCAGGAGTACACAAAAACACAGTCATTCAGGCTGCAGAAACAAACATTCAAAATGAACTCCACCATCACACAATTCAGGCACTAAAATAACACTACAATTTACATCAAACAGCAGCCTTTAAGCGAAAAAAGCCAGGATTCTTTTTATTTTTGACAGTAACATCCCAGCTTCAGGGGGCAAATGTCTGTGTTGGGCTGCTTTACCATTTAGGTCAGAACAAACTCGGACTGGCAAATAACCTCCTCCCAAAAGTAGCATTGAAACCAACATCTGAAAGCAAATCGGAGCTTTGGGGAGGGCTGAGTAGTTCTTCTGTAATCCAGTGCTTCTGTGCTTTTTTGCTGTTAAAAAGTCCAATATGCTGTCAGGTAGCTGAACACATCCCCTCTTTAGCTGAACATGCACCTGAGACAGTCAGTATAATCCTGTAACAAACTAGGGTAGTAACCACTGTTTCCATTGTGCTGACTAGTTGTTTACGTCAACCAAGTGTTGTCAGCACAGTTTAGCAGCTCATCGTAGCTTTAGCTCAGCTGTGACTTCCACCGCGTACCATTTAGACCAGTCTGAAAACATTTGTGGCATTTTGTTCTCTCCTGTTTTTTCCTGAAATATGTGACTGTTCATTTTTTCTCCCGGACATATTTTCTTTCAAAAACATAGAAAAGTGAACTGAAATTGATCACTTAGAACTCAGATAAAAGCAGATAGAATAAGGAGTGAACAGCAGATAAAGATGAGCATAGATTCCTTGGGTATCATGTTGCTTTTATTCATCAAAATACCTTGTCGTGAAAAATAGCTTTTTTTGGATTCCATTGCAAGCTCATATAACTACCTAAAAAGAGAAATATACACAATGAACAAAATAATGAATCCCAAAAACCATATTTCACTCTGAAAATGACAATCTTTTCTCCTTTAAAAAAAAAAAAAATAATAAAATGAAGGTTGTGTTTGTGTGTGTAGCTAATGGGTTGTGCAACAAGGGTGCAATATAAATAGGTGTGGTTGGTGAAAACCACTATAAATACTTCATTATAAATCAATCTAAATTTGTAATAAGTTGTAAATATATCGTATGATAAGTGGAGTAACAACCCTATCAACACAAGTGCCTTATTGCCTGGAAACTCCTAACCAGCTCCATAAACTGACAAAGTGACTGACAGATGTTCTCTGTGTAACATGTCCTTACCTTGTAGGCCATTTTGCGCTCCTGTTGCCGATGATTATGGAAGGGCTTCTACCTTTTCTTTTCCCTTCATTGTCCCTGTGTGCAAGAGATAATTGTATAAACATCATACCATCATTTTTGCAGGAAGCCACGGCGTGCACACACTGTTCAAAATGAAATCCTCCGAATGAAGGGATGCGACAACTTCGGGCTGGGCTTCGAACTTTTTGGCAAGTGACGAAGTGCTCATTGTATCCATTAACTGAACAGCTGAATGGTTAGCAGTCCTGCAAGCGGATGTGAACGCATCACTCATCACCATGAGTGCGTATGTTGAGTATGTTCACTCAACGCGACACAGACGGCTACGAAGGCGGAACAGCAGCTGTATTTTCTGAGAAGGCTGAGGAAGTCTGGCGGGTTGCCTCAGAACCTTGGCTACTTCTACAGCTGTATTGTTGAGAGCATCTAGCCACCTGCATCACCTGATGGTGCAGCGGCACCGCTGTTTTCGACCACAAACACCCGCAGCGAGTGGTAAAGACTGCAGACAAGATAACCAGAACCCCGATGTCTTCTCTGCAGAGCATCTATCACCTACTGC
Source organism: Fistularia tabacaria (assembly GCA_901007705.1). Taxonomy (NCBI): domain Eukaryota; kingdom Metazoa; phylum Chordata; class Actinopteri; order Syngnathiformes; family Fistulariidae; genus Fistularia; species Fistularia tabacaria. The sequence goes on along the minus strand of CAAKHD010003264.1, from coordinate 30,420 downwards.
CAAGGACACCCAACCCCGACATGGACATTGACAACTGACAGTTTTTTTTATGAACTGTCTGCATTCCACCTGCACCTGATGAGTTTGTACAGCAAAAACTGCACTCAACTTTCAGGAAGTCAAACAACACTTTCTCAACTTGCGCGACCTGTGAACACACCTGTTTGAATGAATGATTTGCACTCTTTTTCTTCAACTTGGACATCCGTTAAGACTGTTCCCATTTCATCGCACAGTTTCCAGTTCTCTGCACTGTTTACAGTGGAGCTGGGCTGGAGCTTATTATTAATTGATTGCTACCAATCTGGCTTCACTGTTGACGGACAAATAATAATTTCATTGCACAGGGAAACACAATTCCAGACTGTACATCTGAAAATAAACGCCTTGAATCTCGAATGATCCCGACCGGGCCAGTAACTGACACCAATCATCGAATTTACATCACCCGAGGCTATACAGTCAATGTAGTCTATTGACACAGGAAGTTACAGGCAGGTTTCCTTTCCTTCCCCAAACCCCAGAAAGCACAAAACACTGTCTCTATGCCCAAGGCATAAAACATTCACTGACAGAGAACCTGCCACCACGACATCCCTGGAAGGCTGTCGAGGAACTGTAACCGCTCAAAATGACCTCAAAATTAGCCAAATTAAAAAAAAAAAAAAAAAATCGCAGGTAATGATGATATGCAAAGCCTGTATATCCATAACGCCATGTATAACATCGACAGCCCCGGTAAACTAGGATGGAGAGGATGCACATATTTCCTTGCTTTTTTCTGCAGAAAATGAATGGAATGAATGGGAAATGTAAGAAAGAATGATGGAGGACAATACATGCATGCATTCCACACGTTAAATATGGATAATATCCTACACCGAACAAAAGCAGCATCGGACAGATGGATTAATAGGACAGATATAAATAGAAATGGAGATGCAGCCAGGTATTTGCAGTGTGCTAGCAAAGGTGGAACGCTGCATTTTTGACTTGACTTCCGAAGGCGCACAGCGATGCATCTTCGTGAAGAGCGCGACAGCGTCTTAAGATTCGATGCTACAGTACCGAGCGGGCCGCCATGTTCTCCGTGAGCAGCGTGTGTCTCTGCAGTGCAGCTCGTCCGACCACCGAGCCGAGCCGGCTGTCCGGAAGCATCTGAAGGAGAACGCTCAGGAGATGGATCGAGACCCCACACACACACATACACACACACACACACACACACACACACACACACACACACACACGCACACGTTTCTTGAGCGTTAAGCGCGACGGAGACAACACTGGCGGTGAATCTGCTGCACTTCCGTCGACAATCAAAATAAGAGCGCTATTCCCAAGAACTTTCTAAAACTACCTTTCAAACCACCACAACTTTAGGACCACAATTTTTGTACGGATTTTGTTTGTAACAAACACAACGTGAATGAAAACGGTCGCATTTTTCAAACTTTTGTCGATAAAAACGAAATGATCACGCCGTTAAGACGCATCGTTGTCAGTCACTCATGTCCATCATTGTCAACACGAATGAATTTTGTCACTTCTTTGTTGATGACAAAAGAAAACAATGAATCGAAGTCCACCATGATGTTTGACAAGGAAAAGACATCGAAGTCAGAGTACAAATTTCTGTCATAATTAATTCTTGACACTCTGAAATATGCTTTTTCCAGACCTTCAAGGCACAATGCAGCTCCCTCTGACCTTCTCAGTACCAGCATTCTCAAAGCAAATCCTGCAGCTGCAGTTGGAGTCCTCTGCATGAAACCTTACTGCCGCTCACAAATGCTCACTGCTGCCCTCAGTCTGGTTTCCATTCATCTTTCTCACAACCTCATTGGATAGCTCATCAAATCTATTTCTCTATAGTTTCCAAAGTTGTGCACATATCCCTTATTCTTAAAAATGGCCACCATCACACTTGTTCTCCATTCCTCGGGCATCTTCTCACTCTCTAAGATCCTGCTGGATTTTCTTTCCAGAAACTCTCCTCCCGTTTCTCCGCGACTCTTCCGTACTTCCACAGGTATATCAGTTGAACCATCAGCCTTTCCACTCTTCATTCTCTTCAACGCTTCAGTGAGGCGTGGAACACCCAAGATAACAGAGCCAAATCATTATCTCCAGCATTAGCATTAGCATTCTAGTAGTAGTAGTAGTAGTAGTAGTCGCGGTAGAACAAGAGGTAGTTGTGGTAGTATTAATATTGTCTTTTTTGTTCAAAGTGAACAGGTTTTGGGGAGGCTTTATAAACTCAAAAACTCACCACATTTTTGGGGGGAAGTCCCACTGCCAGTTTGACAGTCAGGATGTCCTCAGCATGCAGTGAGGGGATATTGGTGATGAATTGCCAAGAAGTGATCCTTGTCATATGCGGAAAGGTCATGACACTCTGACAATGTGTCTTTGTGGAGGAGTTTCGTGTTGTCCAAAGAGGGAACAGAAGTCACAAAATTCAATTACACTCCCGAGAATAATTCCAGGAGGTTATTTGTGAATGAGGTCATAGTTCGAGTGAGTTAACGTTTATGATGGGGCGTATGTGTATTGTTATTTCAGTAAGGTTATGATAGAGGTTTAACATTGGCCAAATATGTAAATACAGTATCTGCAGATTTACACAAAAGCAGAAGAAATAGCAGTCCGTTTAAATAGATAAAAGAATCGAGGAATGATCATTTTACACATGTAAATAAATAAAGTGAAGAATTTAAACAAAATAAGTAACACATTCAGCAACAAGAAACAATAGAGAATTGGTGCTATGATTAAGAAGAACCGAGGGAAGTACAGTTACTTATGACAAAACATTAAACTGACGACGGAATTCAAATACGCTACTTTTTTTTGTTCCTGTTTTCTTGTTATTATCAGAGATACCGCATGAAATACAAATTCGTATTCATGAACACCGAAGCAGGAGGTAAACGCGCGGCGATGCTGCGTTTAACTCGCTGCAGGACGTTTGCATCTTTGCGAAGAAGGGCAGTTCTGGGAATACGTTTCAAAATAAAGGTTTGTGTTATGCCATCTAGCATCTCCAGCGGTCTCAATGACGAAATAATGTAACCTTTACACTCTTTTGCTTATAAATGTTTATGTCACGCATGGAAGAGGTACATATAAAGTATATATCATCATGCTTGTAGCCCGCTTAGGCAGAAGACCTCGTGGCGCAACGGTAGCGCGTCTGACTCCAGATCAGAAGGTTGCGTGTTCAAATCACGTCGGGGTCAAATTTTTTCACTATTTATTTCAAATCGTGATGGCAGTGAAATTCAAATACAAACATGAGAAACAGAGGAATGAGCAGGTGTTGTCTGAAAGTACACTGAAGTGTTTGTTGCTTTTTATTTATTTTCGTTTACAAATAACTGATCAGATTACTGCCTTCGGATTTGTTTGTGCACGGCAGCCAAAAAATTCAAAATAAAAATAGGAAATAATGGAAACCTGTCTCATGTGCAACCATTTTCTTTTGACTTACCTATTATAATAGTCCCACACATGATACAATGCAATTACTTTTGTGTGATAAGAGCACTCTCGATGAATGCCACATGATGATGAGGTCTTTGCAACCAAACCTCCATAGAGGACATGGTTTTTTTATTTCTTTCAAGGACTGTCTCTATTTCAGATGAATTATTTTGCTATATATGTGTGTGTGTGAAATGGTAATAACAATGATCATAAACTAACCCGACAAAATAACAGTAAAGAGTCGTTTAAGACAGATATACATTGCCTGCATGTATGGAAACAGGCGACAAACTGTTACCTTGTTTGCACCTCAGCGTAAATGTAGCTCTTTATAAAATTCAGACGAACAGTGATTTAAAACTCTGAATAAAGCAAAACAAAGTATTTCTCTCATGATATTGCTTCTGTACTTTCTTTTTGAAACACTATCCTATGTTTTGAGAATTAAATTTTGACACCACTCTTAAATGTGTTCTTGGTATTTAAAAGGTGTTTTTTTCTGGGATTTTCTTCTCATCTTAGATGTTCAACAACATTCTTGTTAGTTTATTCTTGACCTGCAGAAAAGATAAAATAAAAAGAGACCACACATGGTGATTACAAAATTATCTAAATGTTGGAACTTTCACAAGTATACACAACCCCACAACTTAATTGGTTAGGTTGGGACAAAAACATTCACTTTGCAAGGCAACACAGCTGCACGGCAGCTCTAGTCAAAAAAAAGATTGATTAGGTTGGCATTAATAAATAAATGAATAAATAAACTAATAAATAAATGTAAAGAAATAGATAGGATTTCAGGTAAAACTGTGTAGCCCAATTCTCTCATTGCCATTTTTCACAGAGCTGCAAACCTACCGCAAACAAAACAGATCCTGAAAATAGCGTTCCACGAGCAGACTACCCACAAACCCAATGCCCAGTGAAATACAGCAAGGATTTAACATCAGCTGTCCTATTCTGAGAGGCGGGTAAGTGTCAGAGTAAGATTCCAATCAATCCGTACCTTCACTGTCCACGGGTCGAAGTGATTTATGGATGCTGACTTTCCTGCGGGTGTTGTCAGTGCACCGCTCCAGAATGAGCTCCGGACTTGGCCGAGGAGGAATGACCGGAGTCTTTTTCTTCATGTTGTCCTCTGAACTGGAGCTTAGCTGGTTTGAAATGTTGCCTGTTTATAACATGAAATTAGATGCGTTACATCTTCCTCAGAGAGAATTTCGTGTGCAAGTGCCTGTTCTTTGCGATGAGATACTTTTACTCAATCATTAAACACATCGAACAGCCATTACCATTGTTTTTCTCTTCCCTCAGTGGCAACTTTTTCGCATTCTTAGAGTTGTGGCTCAGAATGGCCCTGTTGCCGCCCTTCTGCTGCAGGTAACGCTGGCTGTTCCTGCGGTAGGTATCCTGGGTAGGGCGTCGGCGACCTTGTTTGTGGATACTCTTGGCATTTCTAATGGTGGACCTTAACATGAACACATATGTTATTAAATTAAACAGAAGATTCACATCCTTCAAACAAGATTGACTTTGACTTGTCTGATTGTACACAGTCAAGTTTATGGCCTTTATTTGGACATTTAAATACAGCCAGGTTGGATGGAGGTAAATACCAATGACAGGTGTATTTAAAACTCCTTGCACGAATGAGTGAATGAATGAAAGAAACGATGGAGGAGTCCAGCGGCGGCTCCTGACAAAAAGATTGGGGGAGCAACTTTTGCAATGATGACTAAGGTGACCCAGTAAACTGTAAATTAACAGGTGACTTGACAATCCTCACAATTTACATTTGTCTTGTCAAAATGACATATTAGTACAACTTGTAACCAGTGGGTGGCGAGATAAACATAAGAATGTTCCCTCTAGCTACATAAGCTACAAGGAAGTTACATCGAGGTACACCGCCATGCTTACTTTTGCCATAAAAAAAAATTGAAATATCTAATCTAATGATATTAACCACGATATAAAATTGTGCTATGGCGAGGGGCGACTGCAGATCGGAGTGATGCCCCTCCTTGGCCTGAGCAGGGCGTGCGTATGTGCAAGCCCTCCAGGAACCAAAAGGGAATGCATTCATTCAAATGCCCGTTTTTTTGAAAAAAAAAAAAAAAAAAAAAAAACATTCACACGAGCTGAGCGTCTATGAGGATCTCGGGGAGATTTCAAAGTGACTGAAAATCACCCCAAGAAGGGGCACTGCGTGCTAGCTGGACATTACATTCAGAGGCAGCTACAAACGTCACAAGTGCTGGAACAGCCAGAGAATGTGACTTTAAAAATTCTCCCCTTTTCCGCGCTTTGGTGGTGCGTCACCCTGACGAACAAACCGGCGTTTCACTGGACTCAAAGCTGATGTTGCAGGTGGTTTCAACAAGGTCACGTTTTACACAGAGGAAATACACAACATCGAAAAACAAACCAGAAAACGTATCGCAAGGATTACCGCAACACACTTCCCTTTTGCTTTTACAAATTACAAACGAAAGGGTCACGTTGAGGTTAAACTAAAACGCATTTTGACAGTCACAACAGTTGTGTTTTTAAGTTAGATTTTTTTGTCAATCTAGTGTGAGGGAAATATGCATGAACACTATTTTGCCGATAGTTCCTGATACTACAAAGTTGTTACCTTAACATTTCAAGTTATCTTTATCTTTATTTTATCTGCAGTATTTGAAGTGAACAAAATGGAGATGCATCAACCTGCGAGGCGGCGGCTTTTGTCCCTGAATGTTCGGCCGTTTCAGTGGCTGTTTTTCTCCCTCGTGGACTTTCTGCAGAAACATAGAGGGGACGTGACCGGTCTTGTCTCCTTTCCTGCATCGGAACATCCAAACGAGAAGAATGATGTCTTGTTAATATTTCCTTGTGTGGTAAAACACATGTGATGACGGGGGGGTTGGATGGGATCTGGCAATAGTCTTGTTATTCTTGTTTTCCACGACTCTTTTGATTGTTATTTGACTTATTTAATTATAAAAACGAATTTTCCACTGGCTTTTCTTTGCCCCGTGAGTGAATTTGCCTGTTCTGAAAAAGAAAAAAACCCAAACTGCTATGAAATTACCAAAAAGCAGAGAGAAATCACAAGCCAACTGACTAGAAAGTCATGAAATGACAGAAAAGCAACAAAATGCAAGAAATACTATAACATATGATACATTTCCATACAAAATTGCAAAAAGGAATTCAGCTACTCCACAATCTGCAGCTCATCTGCAACTCATCAGAAAGGTCCCCTTGTCGGAATCGAACCGGGATCCTTCAATGCTGTGAGGCTGAAGCTGCCCTAAATTAAAACCCCCCAGCGGTGATTTGGGTTTTAGGTTCTCTGACATCTCTATGTTGTGTCTGCCCGTCTGACTTCCAAAACCCACAGAGCACCTACCTGACAACCCACCAGCCATCTAGCAGTTTGTGAATGACTTCGACAGTTTCTCCCTCTTCTATTGAAAGCTCATCTTCTTGTTCTGCCTTGTAGGCTCCGATGGTGAGATGCATCTCTCCTGCGGAGACAAACCTGATCAAAAATCCACAGGTGGGAAAAGTAAACTTCATAAGAGAGTTGACAAGTCAGACGGGTCACCTTCATAATTCGGCTCAACGTCCTCAGACTCATCTGGTCCGTCGAGCGGCTCAAGGTAAGAGGCGGGGACCCAGCCTCGTTTGGACTCGCACTGGCAGAACCACCAACCTGAACGCAGACGTTCATCAAGAGAAATTGAATGAGATGAAACAAGTTACAGTAACAGATTGGGATGCGCAGCAGGATCAAGGAAAAGAACAAGAGCAAGAAGTCCGTTGTTACTCGGTGGGATGGAGGCATTCAAGTGTCGTTCATTGTAAGGTGGTGATGCTCCATAATCTTGTCGTATTGCACTTTGCAATGACAATGAAGCCATTCGCCTTGAATAAAACATGCTATTCATAAATGTACATTTATGACAGTGGAAAAAAAAGTAGGCGTCACGTCACCTCGATCTGTTTTTATGTGCTACTTTCAGGTTAGTGGTTTTTTTTTTTTATGCACAGTCAAACATAAAAGCGTTTTTTACCATTCTGATTCTTCTCCACAATCTCCACAAGGTCGTCAGTGTGCAGATTGAGTTCATGCTTGGACGTCTTGGCGAAATCAGCGATCACTCTGTAGGTGTCCAGGATGATGGGACCCGAAATCTCTGAGGAGTAAATGCAGCCGATCTTCACATCATATCATTAAGTCTGGGGGTCTTTTGTGGTCTCTGCAGCGGGATGGTCCAGTCTGTGGTCCAGTGAACAGCCGATCACATGGCCGTACACAGAGCCGTTACGACCATCCACGCCCTCATTCTCACCGACAGACAGTTTTGAGTTCAAGTAACCCACCGTGTTTTCGGGCTGTGGAGGGAAGCAGCACAAACCCAAATGAAGCTACGCTGAAATCAAATGTAGAACCATGTTTCTTGTGAGGTGACCTTGTTAAAAACTGGACTACTGTGCCATCCAGTGTGATTCTGTAGTTTGAAAATAGCTGCCATCATTTCTAATTCTATTAAAAATGCTAACTGAAGTGGCCTCCAATAACAGAGAGATTTGGCACAATAATGACTTGCCGGTAAATTCAATACCTGAAGTTTTGCTTTTGTTCTCCAAAAATGTCTCCGTCTTTTTAAGTCTGAAACAAAAAAAGGAAGTTGATCATGAGCAGAGTAAACGCAAGTTGAAAACCTTACAGAGCGGAAGTTAAATGCGTCTTCTGACATGTTTGAAGGAGATGGGTTTTCATCCTCCGGTCGAACTTTGAAAAACTTGTTCAGATGTTTACTGCGAGAAATGTGCGGTGGCAGCTCGATGAGCGAGTGGCAGTACTCAGCCAGGGTGCTCTGCCTGGTTTCCCTCAGCTTCTGGCTGTTCACCCACCTCGGCGCTGACGACGCCACCGGTTAAGTGACATGATTTGCAAAATGAGAACAAGAAAAATGGATGACAGACAAGTAGAAGGAAACAAAAGCAAAAGGGACACCCTACATTTCCTTATGTGGTTACTCGTGAACTTTGTCTATCGATCGATCTAATCTGATATCTGATATCTTACTGGATTGAAGATAACATTTTTGTTGTCCATGTTGTTAAAAGCAAACCAATAAAATAAAAATAAATAGCAAAAGGCGCGCATATTGCGACACATGTTTGCTGAACACATTTCCACCTTGTGACTTCAGTCGTTGCTTTCCGCCTGATTGCTTCAACATGAGACAGAGAAGTCGTTTTCTTTTCTTTTCACTCAGTGCTGGTTCCTGAAATCAAACTATGACTTACTGCTGTCTTTAACTCGAATTAGTTTTGAGTTGGTCAGGTTTTCAGTCCCGTTTCATCGGACTGTCAAACACACTGAATTTCAAATCAGGTAAATCACACAGAATTATTTTGGGCTTCATTTTGTTATTTCAAAACAATCCAAATACATGATTGTGATAATTCGCTTAGTCTTACCTGGTAAAGATGGAATGATTTTGTCTCTCTTGTCTATTTGACCGGATTCGATGGGAAACATTTCTTTCAGCAATTTCTGGGTGCAAATTAGAAGGTGAAATTGAGAGTCAGTCTTCGACATGTACTTTATCCTAAACATCGCAGGTATCTTATCAATTTGAATCTCCTCTGATTTATATAAGATACGTTCAGCTTGAATTTCATTTTGATATTACATTTTTTTCAATTAGAAAACGTCTGACTTTTGGACAGACGACCGGACATTTTCAGGACTTTGCCAAAAAAAACAGTTGTTAAAAACCGGTGTTGTGTCAACATCTGATGATGGTTGATATTGTAAAATCAACCAAATATTGTCAGTAACTGTCAAAATGTAAGGTTTGCATTTTTTCTCAAGAGTATTTTCTGGGTCGTTTTTCAAGAGCCATTTACTTGAAGCGATAGAAAGTAATTGGACAACAAAGAATTTTCCGGGGCTTTTTACGGTTTCTGCAATGACTGAAAATGAGTCAAGTGTTTCTGGGATTTAAGGGAAATGCAGTGTCCCTGAGTCTGAGGGATGTCTCAGGTATACCTTCTAAACTTCTCCACTCAGTTAGGCGAAGATAAACTTGACTCGTCCTAAACGAGTCACTGCAGATGTGATTATTTCTAATAATTGAAATACAACAAACTTCATTTGAAGAGCAGTTTGCCTGCCATATACAAAGGGCGCATAAAGGAGCAATGCAAGGTTACACAAATTTCCACATAGTACATTAATAGTAAATGAATTGAAACGATCTTATTTTGACAGAAATTATTACGGAGAAAAATTGAGTATCTCAAAGTATTTCAGCACCTTGGTGGTTTGTCTCTAACATATACTGGAACAAAAAGTCTAAACCCCAACTGTGACCAGTTCTCTTCTTTCGAGGATGGATTTTAGGGCTTAAACTCATGAAATCACACTTTGCCCTGCTTCCTAAACTTTAGGCTGTCTCTCAATCTAACTTCCGCCGAGGTCGTCCTGGGCGAGAATGACTTTCTACATGACAAATGGAAGACCAAGCATACTTTGCATTTGTTTGTTTTTCTCCTGATCTGACACACGTGCTTCATGAAGTATCAGAATAAAAAATACTGTGACATTTAAATGACAGCCTTTGCTTAAAATCAACAGGACTTTATAGCCAAATTACATTTTCAAAATATTGAGGATTTTATATCATCAAGGATCAGCTGAAAGTGATTGATGGCATTGTGCTTCCATGGTGATTTGGACATTGAAATAAATGCATGTGTTTAGTCAGTTTGATAAACATGGCACCACGGTAGGATGTGATGAGATTGCCATCTAATGTCACGATGGTGATTAGATTGTGTTCAGGAAACGCTCTGCGAATGAAGTGACAAATGTTGTAGAACAGTAAATGAACGAATCAGGACTTGAGACTCCGACATTAACATTTTGGATGTTGAATAAAATGGAAGGCTCATATGGTTTGAATTAAATTACAATAAATTGAACTTTATTGCATTAAATGACATTGTGAAAATCTATTAATTTAATCTTTTTATCCTTATTTAGCCTTTTATCCTTATCTTTCTTTCCATCTTTTAAAGCCAGGATCCATTTTTACGTAACAATAACGCTTTCTCTTTTAATCCGTCCCAAAAAAGTGTCAACATCGTGTAAAAGTTGTGTGAGCTCACGGATACGTCTTATCTTCTCCGTGCCATGCCTGAGGGCCAATGCGATCCTGCTCTTAAACGTAGCATGTAAGAGCGGTGATGTAACAATCCCAGACTCTTTTCGTGGACTCGAATGAGAGTCGAGGGTTGCTCGTGATCGCTCTGTGGCAGGGCTGTTCTTATCCGAATCTCTTTCATTGATTCGCTGTCTTTGCCAACGGCAGAACCAAGAATTTTGAAGCTCTCAACACGTTCCGAGCTAGAAAACGTGAGTTTGAAGCTGCGTATCGGTGCGTCTTGATTCTTCGCAAGAGTCAGTAAATGAATCAGGCACTCATGCCTGATGCCATCGGAGGCTTTGGTTTGGTCCGTGAAGCGAAGGCAAAGGTTTTGTTACACTTCACCGGCTCCAAAGAGTGTCCTCGGGACGTAGATGGCAGTCCTCATTCTTTTTACCCTCAACGAAGCCACGCTGCTCCTCTGCTGCCGCTGGATGGATCTTTTTTCTCTTTCTCATCATGATGACTTCGGGTTGGAGCTTTGTTACATAACTCATGAGGCTTATTGTTGAACGCTCACTGCAGTCAATGAATGTTGACTTTTTCAAGCCTCCAAGAAGGTATCCTGTGTTGTCGGATTTTGCTCAACATTCTTGTGGCATGATTGACACCGGGACCTTCTAAGGCTTGGATCATTTCTCCAGATCTCATCTTCATGATTGCATGTTGTGCTTCATCAGCTGTGTTATCATGGCCTTCATCATCTTATCCATTCTCAAAGTATTGCTCTCCCAGATCTTGAATGTACTCTGACTATCTCATTCTTCTTTGTGAATATCTCTGTCCTTTGATTGGATGCACCCGGCATGTTGTGACTTGGCCTTTCCAGACGATTCTTCTGCCGTCACGTGCATTCTCTGTGTGTTCTTTTGCTTGGGTGCTCATCTCTCAGATCCCTCCGTCCAGTTTTGCATATCACGGGCTACTCTTTTTGCTCATTCTCCCCTCACCCGTGAGTACAGACCAAACCGTTGCAGGCATGAATATATGATTTGGGTTTGTCTGATCGGATAAACCACGATAAAAATGAAGTTTCGGGGTTTCGTTAATACTGTTCGCTGGAACACAAAAACTCACATGAAAGGTGTAAATTTCAGGATACCCCCTGTAGATGAGCTTCTCAGACAGGTCACTCCACTTCACCATCAGTATGTACACCTAAAACGAAAAACAAACAGTTGAATGAAACGAAACCTCGTATGGCTATTAACCCTTTATGTTGCGTGCAACTTTCAAGTGTTCTGTTCCAACATACTGATTCAAAAGTAATGGATCTTGATCGATATGATGATCGGATCTCTCAATTTTATTGTTGTATTCTAAAACAATCAGCTGATTATTATTTAGATTGAAAAAAAATCATAGATATATCAATATCGGGTTTTGACCGAATTGTCCATTCCTGAAATAAAACCATTAATTCAATCAGACCCCAGTGAGGAATTATCCAAATAAACCATAAATAGTGTAAAAATCAACAAGAAATTACAACAAAGAAATCAGTTATAGGTTGAATAAAAATCTGGGAAAAATGTAAATTCTAAAAATATTCTTCTACATTATTTTAAGGTAATAAAGTTAATTATTTATTCATTGTTTTACAAAAGTAAAAACTTCAATACAAATGCCCATACCGAAAAAACATTCCTATGTGAGATACACATTCATGTCTGTGCGTATATTTATTGTGTGTGTGTGTATATACATTCATATACGTGTGTGTGTGTGTGTGTGTGTGCATGTTTACAAATACATAAATACATACAATTACAGATAGCTCAATGTTTTATCGGTGTTGGTAATATTTGTGTTTTTTTTAGAAAGAGTCAAATTCTTTTTAGGGAGGAAATAAAAGCGTTGAGATAAGAAAATAAAAGACCTACATAGTGCCGACTGGGATAGAAGCGTTTTTCAAAGCCAAGCAGCTCCACATGACGGACGTAGAGATCCTCCATGTTGCCTCGTCTCCAGCTGTGGGCAGTCAGACTGAGAGGAATGATGTTTTCATAGCACACATTTCTTGCATGAGGGGTTTTCATGGGCGTGTGTGTTCCTCCTTTGAGCCGAATGACAAAACACAGTTCCTCTTTTGCATTTGAAAAGTAACACATTACTTTTACCAGTGAGCCATGGAGAGTCCCCTGACATACCGTCTGACAGCCATGCAGAGACACACTGGAAAAGCCTCCACAGGGTCATCGGAACAGCTGGTAAAATAGCCGGCCGTCCCGAGAGAACCTCTTTGACACTTGTTTCTTCTGCAGAGCAAACGCCATCCTGGCAGATGTAACCCATTCCTGCCTACACCCGATCTTCTCTGCCACCCAGAGCAGAGCTTAGAAAAGCCTGAAACCTCCAGAAAGCAGAACAATTTTTGGCCCAACGCCAGCACCCAACTGAACAAATGAAATTACACAATTGCGCACATATGAAATACAGACATGTTGTGCAATATTTTGTATTTATTGGTTGCTTACAAATAAAGGAAACACTCTTCATCCTGCACCATTATTTTGGATAAATGTTATTAAGTTTGTTGTTGATACTGAAATACATTTTTAAAAAAGCCATGGCAGGAAATTTACAGCAGGGTTTTCCCCCAAGAGGTTATTTTTTTTCAATTTCTGAAAAGAGGAAATGGTATCAAGTGGGCAATGGCAAAAATTCTGCTGTGTTTCTGGAAGCTGTTGTATCATTGTCAAAAAAGAAGGCAATTTGCAATAAAATCACTTCAAAACAACATTAAAGTTTAAGAACTGTAAAACACTCTCTAAAAATATTCCCTTTGCCTGAGATTACCTGGAGATTATTGGAAAAATAAAGGCCCTTATCCTTGAATATTTGATAAAAATGATGTATTCAATAGTTTATGATGCATTCATGCACACATTCCGGTGGTGCAGTGCTCAGTGCTTCAGCCTCACAGCACGAAGGACCTCTCTGTGAGGAGTTTACATGTTCTCCGCTGCGGCGGTTTCCTCCCATAGTCCAAAACAATGCAGCGGGTTCATTGAGAAAAGTTTGGAAAGGTAACCCGAGTGAGTGAGTGAATGTTGTTTGTCTGCGCACGCGGCCCTGCGATTGACCGGCGCCCGGGCCAGGGTGAACCCCCGCCTCTCGCCCCATGACAGCTGGGATAGACTCCAGCTTCCCCCCAGCATCAGCCACCCTGAGTGCAGGATAAGCAGCAGAAGATGGATGGATATTCAGAAAGTTTCGGTATAATTCGAATTGTACACACAGTTGTGGTATAATTATAATATTGTATACACTCTCTTCTTCTTCTTCTCCCTTCCTGTCTTTTTCTCTGATATTGACGTTTTCTCCTTATCTTTATTAACCAGTAAAAGAATGGGCCAATTTGTGGATACGATACTTATTGTTTTACTTTCGAACGTATCTTTCATCATGTTTAGTGTTTTGAGTGATCATCATCAAATAATATCAGAGCGAGCTTTCGCTTTTACAAACAATCACTCAGTTTAAAAACTGTAATATTTATGTCATTTAGTTATGGGGAAGAAGTGAAACTTAGACTAATGGAGAAGTCGAGCATTCGTGTGCAGCAGTATGGTTTTCTGCCGAGAAAGAATAATGCTGTTTATTTTTTTGCTTTGAGATGATATTTATCATATTTATGATTATTATATAATAAATCGATTATTATATATTTATTATTTATTTATTATTATTTATTTGTATTAATATATATATATATATATATATATATATATATTTATTTATTTTAATTTTTTATTTTTTTTTCTCTTTTCCCTCTAATGTTGCTGCTGCAACACCTGAATTTCCCCTATGGGGATCAATAAAGTATTATCTTATCTTATCTTGTCTTATATAGGTTCACTGGAGTACAAGAGAAGGTAACAGGGAGCTGCAACATGCCGTTTGAAGATCAAGAAAAAGCCGGGAGAAGAACTGTAGTCCTGTGGTCTCGAGTTGCAGGAAGGAAAGATTTTACAAGGTGGTGGTGAGACCAGCAATTTCAGAAAATTGTGAGATGGTGGCATTGAAGAAAAGACAAGAGACAGCGCTGGAGGGAGACGAGATGAAAACGTTGAGTGACTCAGAACCACAGGATCACAAATGAGTTTGTCAGAGTTCGTTGTAAAACTTAAAAGTATTTCGGGTGGCATGGTGACGCAGTGGTTCGCGCTTCAGCCTCACACCACGAAGGAGCCAAGATCAATTCAAACAAAGGGACGTTTCTGTGTGGAGTCCAAAAACATGCAGAGGGTTAATTTGGAAAATTGCCCTGAATGAGTGGGTGACTGGTTGACGGTGTAAATGTGGCCCTGCGATTGAATGGCAACCAGTCCAGGATGTACCCTGCCTCACCACAATGACACAGGGGTCAGGCTCCTGCAATCCTGAGTGCAGGATAAGTGGCAGACGATGGATGGATGGACGGATAAAAAGCATTTATTGTCCTGCCTTTATTTGAATGCCATGTGTTGTAAATGTCCTCCTTGTTTTGTTTTATTGATCTTTTCCTCTGTGACTAAAAGAAGGAGAGCGGCAACAAGCACGTCTCAGCTCATGTATGCCCCCCTCAGGTGCAGCGGAGGTGTATTTTCTTTGCAGTTTACCAGAATCAGAATCACAATTTGTCCCTGTGGAGCAATTGAAGGGCACGTGGAGTAGCAAAAGCATCCAAAGATCCAAACATCTAGGAATGAAATGTATCATGAACTGTACATCTGTGCATGTATACGGAAGGCTCCGCATGGATAAATATAGAAAAAACGGAATATCTTTACAATGCGCTGTACATCTATAAAAATAAAATGAACAGCAATAGGGTTTTCATAGGCGGTTGGAGCTGAGGAGCTGGACTGCTTTGAGGAAAAAGGTTGCCCTCCTCCTCTGGGTTTGGTAGCCAGGGCAGCGGAGTCTGAGTCCAGAGGGGAGCCACTACTTGCCGGGGACAAGATTTGGATTGGAGACTGTAGGATCCTGCTAGATGTTGTCTTTTATCAAAAGGCGACGATGAGAAAATGATGAAGAAGAAGACTCTGCTGACACCATCTTGATTACATAAGAAGATTTCATTTAAAAAGAACGGCATCACCATTCAGCCAAGGTTATATAACCAGGTTATATAGATCTTTTGTTTACGTAAAACCGCCACTGAACATCTGGTTTTACTGAAAGAGGCCCCTCAAAGTTGATCAGGATAAAGAGCGATTCTCCCAAAGTTGGAGGCATCAATCACAGAAAAAGGCCTTCAACCTAAACCGTCTAATTTCATGAGCACAATCTCAAGATAGACCTTCAGGGAATTCCACGCCAACCCAGCCTACACTGGCCCGTTCAGATAATTCATGATGTCGGTGGAGATGCTGTGTGTCCAGGAGACCAGGTGGAAAGGTAGCGAGGCTAGAAGCTTAGGTGGAGGTTTTCAGTTGTATTCTCACGCGATGAATGGGAAGAGAAATGGACTAGGAGTTATCTTGAAGGGGGAGTTTGTTGGGAGTGTTCTTGAGGGGAAAAGAGTGTCAGAGTCTGAAGCAGGAAAATGAAGGTGTGATGCTCAATGTTGTCAGTGGTTATGGCCAACAGGTGGGGTGTGAGTTAGAAGAGCAGGAAAGATTCAGAAGTCAGTGATGTGATGTGAAGCAGAATATCCCCAGAGGTGAGAGAGTGGTACTTGGTGCAGACTTCAGTGGACATGTTGGTGCAGGAAACAGAGGTGATGAAGAAGAGATGGGCAGCTTTGGTCTCTCCAGATGGTGGACTTTGCAAAAAGGATGTGAATGGCTGTTGGTAAGGACAGTGTTGAGACCAGGTAGTTGTGGTGACCCCCGGGAACCTCGCTTGGTCCTCCTCGTCCTCTCAGTCCGAGGCCAGGGTCCGGATCTCCTAGCCGATGGTGGAGGAGCCCTATTGTATCAGAGGTGAGTTCGTGGCCACGGGGAGCAGAAAGAAACAGAGACACAGACTGTGTCAGCTTGTCCTCCAGAAGAACTCCTCCTTCATTGGTTACAGTGAGTCTTTCTTATACAAAAGTTTAAACAATACAGCATTGAGAAGAATGATGAAGCCCACAAAACAGGTGCGGACACAGATAAAAATGGGATGGGAGACAGTGGCTACCTTCAAGGACGTTCCATGTTTCTGAGAGCATCAATGGGTTCGTGTCTCACAGGAAAGAAATAAAAAAGGACAGAAAGGGGAGTTTGTATCAAAGAGAAGTGGAAAAGTACAGAGAATCTCAGAAAATAGAATGGTAACAGAAAACTGACTGACAGCTCGAGTGAATACTTGTTTTCCAGAAGAGGCAGGAAGACAGGGCAACTTATAAGAGCAGAAGTTGGAGCACACAGGTCAACTCAATCTTCTATAGATGATGCCATCTGGAGGAGATCAGGGGCTGCACAATAGTCATAGGTGAGTGTTTTGCAAAAAAACCCTACGATGATGGTTTGTAGAGTGAATCTGGTGATGAGGCAGATGAAGAGGACAAGGACAGTGTGGAGGAGGAAGCAGCAGAAGGTGAAAAGGCAGGAGCATTGTTTGAGTTCAGGGAGGAGATGAGAGCGGCTGTGGGTGGTCAGGAGGAGCTTCCAGGTGACTGGACAACGACAGCTCATGTAGTCAGGGAGACGGGTAGGAGAGGACTTGGTGAAGAGAACGTACAGGAGTACAGGGAGATGCAGCGCGAGGTCAAGGTAGTGGTGGCAAAGACATGATGATTTGCATGATAGCTTGGACAGGAGAGAGAGATTGATTTATGCAGGTCGGCAAAACAAGACAGAGATGGGAAGGAAAGGTGACAGATGAGTGATGGGAGGATGGAGAGAGTACTTTGAAGAGCTGATGAATGAGGAGCGAAGGGTGGAAGAGGTGACCATTGCACAGCAGAAAGTAGCAGAGATCAGTAAAAGACAAGTGAGGAAGGCACTGAAGAGGATGAAGAGTGGAAAGGCTGCTGGTCCCAGTGATAGACCTGCGGAGGTGTGGAAGTGTTCAAGAGAGGCAGCGGTCGAGTTCCGGATTATTCAACAGAATCTTAGAGAGTGAGAAGATGCTTGAGGAATGGAGAAGTGTGATGGTGCCCATTTTGAAGAATATGAGATCTGCCGAATTGTGGTAACTAAAGAGGAATAAAGCTGTAAATCATGAAATGCAGTTATGGGAAAGAGATGTGGAAACTAGACTGAGAGGAGAAGTCCGCATTTGCGAGCAACAGTTTGGTTTCAGGCCTCGAAAGCGTGCGTTAGATGTGGTATTTGCTTTAAGAATGCTGGAAAAGAAGTACAGAGGAGCTCTGAGGAAACTATGTGCCTCTGTAGATCTAGGAAAAAGGATCTATGGCCGTGCATGAGGAAGTCTGAAGAGACAGGGAAGTGGTTGAGATTGGTGCAGGACATGTACACAAGCTGTGAGACAGTGGGAGGTGTGCTGTTGTATAACTGATGTTATACGTAGTCAACTCCAGGACGTCTGTATAGAACTGATTGATACCTCAGAGTATGGCATGATTCATTTAAATTTGAGGGGGGACAACTCGGTGCAGGGGTTTGAGTGGTTGCCCTTGGAACAGAACATTCCTGATTCGATTCCCAGCTCCTCCTGGCCTGTCTAAGTGTTGTCGAGCAAGACGCAGAACTGCTTACCTGCTGAGGGTTGTGTGAAGAAGCTGAACTCCATCACTGATACTCTCATTCACGTCTTTATTAAGTCTTTAAAATTTGAAAGTTGTTTTTAAGTAAACATTTTTTAGGAGTAAAGCCAGACAAAGAAGGCTGTTTTTTACTGGTTCTGTAGAATCTCTCTCGTTGTGAGGAGACGATGGGAACTGATATAACAATGGTGGAATTTAGTTTGTTCAACCACTTTAGAAAGAAAA
Source organism: Fistularia tabacaria (assembly GCA_901007705.1). NCBI lineage: Eukaryota > Metazoa > Chordata > Actinopteri > Syngnathiformes > Fistulariidae > Fistularia > Fistularia tabacaria. The sequence goes on along the minus strand of CAAKHD010003264.1, from coordinate 11,844 downwards.
AGCATTCGCAGAAAAAGCAATGAAAAACACTTATTTTGTCATTCATCTGCCAAAACATTCAAACGGAATTTGAAATGCTAATTCACACCTTTGTCTCCGGACAGGGAAGGATTTTCGTTCCATGTTTCACAAAATATCAGAAGTAAGTTGGATATGACGTATCTCGTGGTCAACTCGTATCAGGTTGATGTTGGACACACGTGCTTGTGCTGACACGATGCTATGATTATATAATCTACTGTGATGACAATTGTTTCTGGATGCGTTCCTGATTTATACTAGATATGAATTCCTTTTCACTCCAACCACACACACGTTATCATCTACACTGCTTCCGCTGCACCGAGGGTCGAGGAGGTGCTGGAACCTGTCCCGGCTGTCGCTGGGCAAGAGGCAGGGTTCTCCCTGGACTGGAGACAGTAATCAATGAATTCCTCTCTCTCTCTGATTTTCTTTTCTGGCTAATCTTCCCATCAGGTCTACCTTCTGGAGGTACAAGTGCCTCTCAGTTTCTCTCAATTTAGTCTCAAGTGAAACCATTTTTCGAATGAAGCCAGCAGACACAAGAGATGCAATCACTCCTCTCTTCTTCGTCCTTGTGTCACAGAAACTCCAAATATATCAGGAAAATCTTCACGTACTTCAATGATTTCCCACATAAACCAATAACTCAAGAGGAACTTTCAATAACTCAGATCAGTTTTCAGATTCATGTCAGGCCAGGCGTTCAGTTGCTCCAGATTTTGGCCAAACGTTAGATATCTGACGCCTGATTGGTGTTACTTTAGAATTTAGAATGTTGTAGAATGTGAACGATGAAGTGAAATAATTACACTGCCATAAGACTGAGAGCAGGAGGGTCTAATGTTGACTTTACTTTTGAACCAACACATCACACAACCACTGAAACCAGGAAATACTCAGGATCTTTTGGAAATATTGCTCTTTTGAAATTAATCAAGGTCTTTAAACATGGAAATCCTGGCCCTTTGTCTCTTCTTTGTTGTCCCTGAAAAAGATCATTGTGGAAGTAGCGTTGGCTCACGGGGAATCTGCATTGTTTCAAAAGATGTATGTCAACTGTGTGAACAAGAAAACACATCATGAATTAAGTAGAAATATTGAACTGCTTGTCTTGATTTCTTGAGACTGTTTTGTTTTTTTAATCACACGTGTGCCATTCACAAGGCACATGAGATGCAACAATTGTTTTAGGTTGAATTATTAACATTACGTTTTTCCCAATGTCTTAAACAAAAGACAGAGATAGAGTATATCACAGATGCAATTCAGATACGAACCCTGTAGACTAACGCGTGATCACGTCATTCGATGTGGAGGAAATGAATGTAAAAATGAAGTCGGCCTCCATATTGTAGATGTGATCAGAAATTCGTCTGCAACACACATGAGAACAACTTGAAATATTGAAATATTGAATGACTAAGCTGTTTCAAAAGATTGCTTCATTGTTCCTGCATAATCATTTTTAAATTGTGCTTCTTGTCGTTTATAATTAATCGGATATGTACTGGAAGAGATGACATCGTGCACACATCTCCTCATCTGAGCACCTCTAATTTATGAACACTGTTGATTGGATATTCATGAATCTTTTCTTTTTTTTCCCATTCTTTCATTCATTCATATTTAAGGGCAAATAAGGGTCTTCAATTTAAGCTTCGGCATGTTTTTGAACTGTGGGAGGAGGCCGGGGAAATATCCACCAGGTGGTGCTCTCAAGACAAGCAATTCATATAACGGGATCACCAGCCCTTGTTAGAACGAAACTTTCAGTATGAAATCAGAAGAACGGTAAAAAGAAAGCAAAGTGGCTTCGAATGGGGATTTCACTGACTGTATCTCTTATCTATGCCTTATATTTGCAAAACATATACAAAAAACGGTGGGGCAGCCACTAACAACAATATTGCACTCAAATTCTGAGAAATTTGGGGGCAAAAAAGTCAATAGGAAATGCTTTTGCTGTGAAGTCAAAGTGATAATTCATGCTATATAAATGAAAAAACATGCTTAGTACAGATTCATGCATATTATTGAGAGACCAAAAACATGTGAAAGCAAGTTTTTTGACCTCCAAATCACAAAAACCGTATTCAGAATTCACAAATCTTTGATCCAGCAAGTCCCCAAATTAAGTTAAATCTTATGGTAAAGGTTAAAAACACATTCAAACCCTCTTTTTTGTTCTTTTTCGGAAATTATACAATTCCTATTTGCCCAGAAATATATTGCAAGCAGCACTACACTTTCTCTCCTGATTATTTCAACTCACCAAAGCCACAAAATATGGAGCGGAATCAGAAAGACTGTCAGTGAAAACAAAGGATAGCGCTGAATCAATCCATAATATTGAAAATACTTAGCGCCAATGGTCAACATTGTTCTTGTAGGACTGTCGGTTTCATTGCGTCTGACAGTATCAGGCCCAAGTGCTTTGAGACGCGATAATGCGAGTGGTCTCCTCATGGCTCCAGTCGGAGGATGGGCAAACTTTCTGACTCGCAGTGTTTGTGAGAACCAATATAAATGATCCATAGAACAGAAGTGCGTGTAAAAGCATCATTACATGAAAGGATTTGGCCTTTTAGCAAAGCATTAATATGCAAGACTCATTGAACAAATTGTTTTCCAAATGCATGATTTCATTACACAGTAGAGAGTTAGTTGTGCTATGGCCTTTCTCAGGACGCATCCGAAGCTGTTGGTCGGTTAATCTGGATCTCTGATGGGCTTTGGATGTGCTCATGACGCCGAATCTCCGCTCACATATGTAGGTCAGGCCAAACAACGTCAGCATGTTATCTGCCGTCCTATGGAAGTTTCGCAACATGGCTAATCACTAATTTGAACGCCGGTATAAAACGTTCCTTGGCTGCCACAGGTCTCAGGGCTCTTTCCAATGGTCCCACCATTGGAAAGAGCCCTGAGACCTGTCAGCTGATCTGGCCCACCTGGAAACACGGGGTAGCCTATCAGTGCAGGCGAAAAAGCTCTTCTTCCAGTCCCTCTAGTTGCCAAGCTGTCTTCTTTCCCTTCCCAGTGGACAAGCGTTTGCCACGGGAGACATCTTGATGGTGACAGATTACAGACAGTGAGACCGGAACTATTCAGATGAGTATCAATGATGCATTAATCCTGGACTGTTCTGACCGATATTCTTATCAAACTGTCTGAGACACATCGAGCTACTTTGTCAAGTGATTTTGGGGTGTTCCTTCCTAAGGCATGGCCTTCTAAGCATCGACAGAACAACTTCACTGATGACTGATAAAAACGGACAAATTCGTGTCATCCAAAATACAATCAATCCTAAAGTGTCCGGATAACAAAAGTTGCAGCTTTTGCATGTCCTTGAAACTTAAAAGGCTCTAAAAAGACGCCTTTGGCCTTGAAATTGGATGTCATGTTTCTCTGAGAATCTTAAAATTCAGCCTCAGTAAAGAGTCTCAAATGTTATCTATCTTCCTTACACATGGACAGCATTCCACCATGAACACGGGCGGGTAAAGAGAAAGACATTGATTATCTACTCTTGCATTTCACTCGGTGCACATAAGCCACTTGAATTGATTGACTTCGACGTGAATGAAAACGACTTGGCTTCTCACCGCATCCCAAAGGTGATGCAAGGAGGGATGACTGGCGCACCTTTGACAGTGTCAAGGGAGGCTGAGGCTCGTCGTGTTAAACCTGGGTGAAGGCGAACGTGACTGCAGTTCAAATCACTGAATAGTCTACTGTTGTTTTTTTAAATGCAAACATGATAGTGCGTGTAAGGCGCTGCTGACCGGTCAGTATTGGGGTCCATGCTGATCCCTGTCCACCTCTGAAAAGTATCTACAGCAAGGAGGTGAGTACCTGAATGGGAGAACAGAACAACAAGAAAGTGGTTGCCCGGTCTGATGACTCACATTGCTTGTTTTTTTTCCATCATTGGACGGCCAGATATGTTTGAATTTCTTGCCTGCTTGGACATGACAGATGTGCAGCGTAAAGCCAGCCAGCAAAGGCACTGCGATGACTGAGGCGAAGACGTGCATTGAAACATTTGGTCGTCTTATCGATGTGGATGTTGATTTTATGAACAACCTACGTGAGCATTGCTGCAGTCCATATGAAACCCTTCAAGTTACCCCCAATTGCTATGGAATGGTTATAAAAAGCAAACCATGAGATGAACATGTTGAGCTTGCTTCAGATTCCCCACTCAGCCTCACAGCAAGAAGGTCCACGTTTCGGTTCAGACACGGTGCCTTTCTGTGCGCGGATCGCAGGTTCTTCCCATGTCTCAGTGGGTTGTTCTCCAGTTTCCCGCCGCGATCTAAACATATCCGGAAGGTGAAAAGGAGACAGTCTATCGCCAAGATGTATGAATGGTTGTTTGTCTCTACATGTGGCCCCGTGATCTCCTCGTGACCGGTCCACGGTGAACTCCGCCTCCTGCTCGATGACAGCTGGGCCACAGCAGGCTCTGGCCCCTCCACAACCCCGAGTGCAGGATAAGAAATACAGATAATGCATGAATCCGGTCAAGTATCTGCGGATGGGAGAAGCAAGTCCGATCAAACGTGGCCTCACCTGGCAAATGAAAGGACTGAAAAGCTCAGCCTGCATCTTGGTGCCAGTTACCACAGCAAACCTTCAGCAGTCTGGAGGAGTCCATGCTTCAATCTACGAAGGACTTCGTACACAATGTATGATAACGCGTCGATCACAAAGAGACATACAGCCGTCACCTTTCCCTCGGTCACATCAAGTGACAATTTTCAGAGTCGTTCATGGATGTTCTTTTTGTTTTTGGTCTTTGGGAGTAAAATGAAGAACCTGGAGAGAACTCAGTCCAGGCATGGAGACGGGGAGCATGGAAACTCCTCAAAGAAAAGCTCCCAGTTATAAACCAGATTACACCTGGGAACCTTCTTGTGTCAGTATTGTAGATAATGAATATGTACTCTTGGGGATTGTGTTTTGCTTTTTTATTCGCTTCAAAAGGACAAAGCAAGTAACATTTAATACAACAGAAATACATTCGATCAAATCATTCATTTAAAAGAAAAACTCAGTTGTGTTTATTGCATGCTTGAACAGAAATATTGAGAGATATTGGCAAGTTGTTTCATCAGTCAACTTTTTGGGTCGCACAAGAGCGACGCTGTGTTCGTCATGCAGGAACCTGCAAAATGCATTAACAGAACGGAATAAAAACATGCAGAATGAGAAGAGTTTGCTCACAGAATCGGAACTGAATGTGTTTCTGTACGGAATGACATGGATAATTCACTTATAGACTGGGTTTGAATGGATGTACAGGATGAGATGAATCATCTATCTGGGATACACTGACAATTCACTCATGTATTTATGAAGAATACAAACACACGTAATGTTTGATGTGTTCGCATGGAGTGCAAGGAGAGCTACGGATAGATTTGAAAAACACGTTTTTATTACCGCCGACATGCATGTGTGTTCACACACACACACACACACACACACTTATGTGTGTGTATCTATACATTCATATGTATAGAGAGAGCGAAAGGGAAAGATGGACATACAAAGCAAAAACATCAGCGACAAAATCTCAGAAATTAGGAAAAGCATCTTTTTTATTTGAAAAATTGTATTTATTTTCATTTTTCTTTGCCCTTTTGTATGAATATGTTTCAGGTGGTGCAAGATAAGGGATAAATAATGGATGGATAGATGTTTCCAGTGTTTGTGTCAACGGAAATTCACGGATTAGATTTTCAAACCTCTCAATGTCTGATTCTCCTAATTATCTATCAACTTTTATTGATTCATTTATTTTTAATTAATTTTTTGGGTTGCAAACATGTTGAACAGTTTCATTCAAGCTTTGCGCTTAAAACCCAGTGACATTTGTTCACGTGCAAACTATGTCAAGGTGAGCAGCAGAAGCCATAAAAGGTTTGGGGCCTTTACGACCCACCGCCATCATCAAAATTTCCATAAAGTGGAGTTTTATGGCTTTTAGCTGGTTAATGATTCTCGTGGAAACAGGTGACAGAGGGAGGCAAACAAGATGGATTCTCAATACCTCATCTTCTTCTCCCATTCATTTCCTCACTTACGTTTTCATGTCCATTTTTATCTTTTTAGCCACGGTAACAGGTAAAATTGAAACTATAAACCACATAATGTGCTTGAGCTTGTTAAATTGATGCTTTTTCAGCAGCTTGTTCACAACTATGCTTACAAACAGTTCATTAAAACTAATTTGCCTGGGGTTCTGATGTACTTTTGTAGTTGATTTCTGTTTTTCAGTATTTTGTGTAATTTCTGACAAATTTATTGTCAGACTTTGGACAGAAAAGGAAAGAGAGACTGATTGAAAGAAAACATCGTTCAAATAAGTATCAGTGATACACTATAAAGCACTGAACTAACCGCAATTACATCAATTATATCAAAACATGAATGTTTTCTTTCTCTGGTTTTTTTTTCTGTCTATTTGTAATAGTAATTATAGGTAATCAGATTTTATTATAAATTCAAAAGAACAATGAAAGTCTTGCATCTGAATTTTACTCAAATGTTTCATCCAAAAAATACAGTTAATTTGGGGGAAAAAAAAACTTTCTATGATGAATTCTGATTATAAAACACAACTTCTGTGTTTTACTCTTCCTCTTGGTGTTGCATTCTACAACGTGTGATTGAACATGACAAATGAGCCGGAAAGATGTGATTTCCTCTGCCGCGTTAAGCAATTTAAGTCCCTTTACTGAAATTAATGAAGAAAAGAACCTCTGTTGCAAGGTGTTTATTAAATCACTGGTTGTTTGAAGATGAAACCAATAACACATAGTAAACAATTAATGTATCTATAACAACAATGTTACAAATTTGTTACATATTATTCTGCATTCTCTGTGTATAAAATGTGAGCCTAACATGATGAATTAATTGTCAATTAACTGACCGACAATTCGATTTTCAAGTCGATTCATTCCATGATGGAGTCGTGCAAGAAATGAATGAATTTATAGCAAAATCAAATATTGTTGATTATTTAAGCGTCTGCAGTAGGAAGCATTCACATTATGCAACGTCTATATAACGGCTATCAAACACTTGAAAAAACAAATAGTCGTGTGAGCAACAAGAATTATTATGGGCTTTATGTGATTTTACAGCAGCGGCCTAAAACAAAACTCATCAGTGTAAAACAATAAATCTCCCATATACCCATAAAGAAGCAGATAATTGTTGCTCGTCTGAAGAAGCAGAGGGGCTTCCTGTGAGATGGGTGGGAGCACCCCCTCTCTCACACACATTCATTTCTCATTATGCTTATCCAGGTTTGAATGAACACGTTATATTTAGCTTGGACGTGAGGATACGTGGAAAATAAGAGCAAACGGGAACGGGATTTTTATGCAGAATAAAAATTGATTTGAGTGAAATCAACTCCACCAACATTGTAGGATGAAGGGAAATGGTTTTCCAAGACTTGTCCAAAAACATCCCGGCTTCTTAGTTTTTCAAAACTTTAATGACTTACATCTTTCACAAGTGTTTAATGGACTTCTGTATCTTCACAACCTGAGGGTCAGGTAAAAACAGGGACCTGCTGCCTCATTTTTAATATCCAAACGTCAAATTGATAATCCACAAACCTTCAATGCTGGAAGGTAAAAACCGTTCTTACTCTGAGAAATAGCAAAACAGATAGACATCGAGAGTCCTTTTAATTAATCCATTCATTTTAATCTTCACTGATTGAATACCTAATTTCAGTATTAATTTTAAATGATGATCAGGTTCCCGTCAGCTGTCCTGTGCGTGTCTGCGGTTTTAGTCCGAGGATTCAGTCTGTGTTGAAGGGACACCTCACCTGAAAGTCCAGCAGGACGGAGCCACAGAAGACTGTCACACCATCAGCCTCGCACAGACAATCCTGGTCTGATGTAGCTGTTGATGAACAGTACATACGCAACAACTGTGCCTTCATGTTGTGGTTCATTTATTCGCCATTTTAAAAAAAGACGAAATAGCGACAGGACACTTATAAATTGTATCTCCTCATTCTAGGACTAAGGAAAATTCTTTATTGATCCCCATAGAGGAAATTACTACAAGAAACTACAAGAATGACTTCTGGCTTTTCCATTTTCCTATTTAGTTCTTGGAATCATCAAATGATTTTGTTTTTTAAATTCGGCGTGTGTTTTAATATTATGTTTCAAGATCTACATAGAAGTTCTACACACACACACACACACACACACACACACACACACACACTATACATGTGCACACAATGCAAACTTATCTTTGCTTTCGTTTCCAGCTCTTCTTTACCTCCT